>VDFB02031710.1:51632-190381 GCA_007258455.2 Sequoia sempervirens | reverse complement strand
TATCTTGGTGGTAAAGGCAGCAACTGTATGATGCTTGTAACCACGAATTTGCAGCCACAACTACGCCTAAGTTGACTTCAACATATCTTTGGCATACTTTGTTTGAAAAATGCAAATTCCATCCTCATTTTGATGAACCTCCATTCCTAGGAAATATTAGATGAGATGTAAATACTCAATTTCAAATTCATTCATCATAGCAAGTTTGAATTCATCTTTCATCTTGGAACTACTGCCCATTTACAACAAATCATCAACTTATAAACTTACAATAAGAATATCATTACCTTCTTTCTTGTAATAAAGAGTAGACTCACTCTTGCTTCTCTTGAAGCCAATTTGTTGAAACTATCCATCAATACTAGCATACTATGGTCTTGGTGCTTGCTTGATGCCATACAAGACCTTGCTTGATGCCATACAAAGCCTTCTTCAACTTGTAAACTTGGTGTTTCTACCTTGCACTTCAAAACCATTTCACTGTTGGACACGAACTTCCTCTTCTAATTACCCATTTAAAAAACACTTTTTGCATCCATGTGATGTATGCTCCTTTCCTTTTGAGCTGCTAGTGAAACCACCATTTTAATGGTCCCTTGTCATGCTATTGGTGCAAATGTCTCTTCAAAATTTTTTCCATACCTTTGTGTGAAGCCTTTTGCAACTAACCATGCCTTGTATATTTCAGCACTACCATCACTATTGTACTTAGTCTTGTAGACCCAGTTAATACCAATTTTTTTCTTGTCATTTGGAAGCTTTGTAAGCTCCCAAGTATCATTCACAAGAATGGAATCCATCTATTCTTACATTTCTTGCACCCAAACCTCATTAGTACATGCATCATCAAAACATGATGGTTCAAAATGAGCTTGTGAAAGTAAAGAAAAATATATTGTCTCACTTCTTGGATTCTCATCATTTGCTTGACTTGTACTCCTCTAATAAATGTCACTTAAACTTCTTAACTTTCTTGTAGAAGTTGAAGCAAGACTTGCACTAGAATTAGAAAAGGGGTTTGGTGAATTTGTTGTAATAGAAATTGAAATATGTGGGCTGTTAATTAACAATATAATCACTAATATCATCATTATAAATAGATTTTGACTTCTCAACATGGCCTTTTTAATGACCATAAACTTCCCCCTTATCAAATATAACATTTCTTGACACCACAATGTTGGTAGTGGGAAGATTATACAACCTATAAGTCTTACTTTGTTCACTGTACCCAACAAAAATGCATGATGCATTTATTTGGATTTAACGTTTGTCTCTTTTGATTAGCTACATGAATATAGGCTAAACAACGAAAAACATACACTGCAGTAGCAACTGCATCAGCCCAATAAGTGGTGCTAAATCCCTTGGTTTGTAACATACTCCTTGTTATTCAACCATTGTATGGTTCTTCCTTTCAACTAAACCATTTTGTTGAGGTGTGTAAGCAATGGTGTGCTGTCTTGTGATCCCATTTAGATCACAATAATCCATAAAATCTCTTGAAAAATATTCGCCTCCAAGATTGGTCCTTAAGCACTTTATTTTACAACCACTTTCATTTTCAATGAGGGCATTGAACCTCTTGAAGATATCAAAGGCTTTAGCAAAAAGTAAACCCAACACTTTCATGAATAATCATCAATAAAAGTAATGAAATATGATAACTTACCCAAAAAAATTGTTTGCATAGGACCACAAATATTGGAGTGAACTAGTTGAAGTGGATAACATGCCCTCCATGCACTATCTTTTGGGAATTTCTCTCTTGCACATTTTCCTTTAGCACACCCTTCACGGACCTTCTTGTGCTTTTCAACCTTAGGAAAACCATAAACTAATTCTTTTGATGTTAGTATTTTCAAATTATGAAATTCAAGTGCCCATACTTGAGATGCCACAACCAACTTTTGTCTTCATTTTCCATATTGGCAAGATTGCTGCCTTGTTCCCAAGATTCAATGGGAACATCCTATTCTTTAATATCTGTAACAAACTTAATTTTTTGGTTCTTATCCTAGATTGTACATTCCTTATTTCAAACAGCACTGTGTAATTCTCTTCACATAACTATCCTACACTTAACAAATTATTCTTCAACTTGGGAGTTTAATAAATATCATTAACACTTTTTGTAACTTCTTTAGTATGCAGTTTTATAGCTCCTTTTGCCTCATTCTCCAAAGATTTTTTATCAACAAGCTTGATCTTGGATTTGAAACTTTCATGCTTTGTAGAAAAAAGATCATTATTCCCTGACATGTCATTATAACAGCTTAAATCTAATTGCTAAACCTCTATGGAACTATTTTCAGCTTTATCATAAGATAAAAATAAATTGTTTGGAGAAGTCTCCTCATCCTCATGAGCATAATTAGCACTTTGTTATTATTATCTACTTTTAATTTGCATTCCCTTTTAAAGTGACCATATTTGTTACAAAGATAATATTAGATATTTCTCTTATCAAATCTACCTCTACCTCTACCTCTTCCTCTTACACCACCACCTCTTTTACCTTTGTTTTGTCTTGAATAATTCTGATTCTTGTCTTCGCTTTGTCCTTGGTTGCTTTTACTGTTGGCACCTTCATTCTTTGTAATTTTTAATTTTGAGTAAAAAAATTTCTCATCGCTTTCTCCAAATGTGTTTCTAAGTCTTTCTTTATGGGACATAAGAGATCCAACTAAGTGATTAAAATCAAGAATAATCAAATTTTTACTTTTCTTCAATGATTATTGTAACATGATTTCAACTTGGTGTTAGAGAGCTCAACATTTTTTTAACCATGACCTCTTTGTTCACAATTTCTCTATGAGTAGCCATATTATTAACCACATCCTTTACTCTTACACAGTAATCACTCACTCTTTTAGCTTTTTTCATCTTCAAATTCTCAAATTCTCTCTTCAATGTCTACAATTTTACAACTTTGACTTGATCACTTCCTTAGAAAGCTTTTTGTAGTCTTTTGAGCACCCATGGCTTTCTTAGCATCTGCAATTCTTAGGAACAGGCTCTTATCTAGAGCTGTTCGAATATGAAATAAGGCTATAGCATTCTTCTTCTTATCCTCCTTAATTACTCTATCATCAGTTGCAAGAGTGGTCCAATTGGCTGGCTCTTAATAATCCGTTTCTACAATTTTCCATAAATCTTACCCTATCAAAAGAATCATGATGTTGATGCTCCAGTAATCATAGTCATTTCCATTAAATTCAAGAATGGGAAAAGTGTTAGTGTTTGACATGATCAATTGTTAGAGAGATCTCAACTACAAAATTTATAGCCAAAAACAATAACGTGCTCTAATACCAAATGAAGAATTGAAAATCCACCTAATATCCTTTGCAGCCAATGACAATATTACAGCAAGAACAAACTTGCTTACAAAATTAAATATTCAGAAAAAAAAATCTTACAGCCATAAAAATACCATACTGCAATCCTAAGTTGCTTAAAAAAAAAAATCACTATCCACTGTTCATTAATTATAAAAAAATGTTCTACCTACAACCAATGATGTAGTGACAGTTTTATAAAGCCTTGTTTTGATAAAAATTAATAGAAAGAAAAACTAAATATAATCCCTTACATGCATTTAACATGCAAGGCATACATACTAAATTGGAAGACTAAAAATAAACTGCAACTTGGCTTCTTTAAAATACATTTTTTCTTAAAAATAACTCTCAAACTGTTAGTGCCTGCATCACTTATCAAGACTTGGTTGAAGTAGAATGGCTTTTTCCTAGCATCATCTATTAACATGCATAGAAATAATTAATAACTTTATGCTTATCTATCTTAAGTTATTCATACTTTTATGTTGTAGAATGCAAGTTGAGGTAAGCAAGTACACAGAAGGTTCAAAGGATAGCATGCTCCGACCTAATGGATTGCCAGAATCGTTGATTCGATATGATGGTAGGCATAGAATAATATTTACCCATATTTTCCACTCCATGAAATTGGTTTGTCTTTGGTTCTATGCACTATATCATAAGTTTAATAAACTTCATATTATTTGGGAATTTCTAGTCAGCAAGATGACAATAACGTGTTTTCCTACTATATACATCTTAACTTTGTTTTCTTACAGCTCGTCAAAAGGATATGGCTGCCAGTTCTGTAACAGAGGTTGTGCAAATTGTAAAGCATCCCCGTCCAGTAGCTCAGCCCACAATTCAAGTGAATGCTTGCCAATCTGAGGAAAGTCTATCACCATTGCAGCTAGAGCTAATAACCAATAAGGATATGGAGAAGAAATTTTTTAATGCTGCAAGTCTACGTACTTCACAAACTACTAGCCAAAGAGAAGAAACATTGATATCAACTGATGTGGGTGATGCCAGGCAAAAGCAAAGGAAATCAGGAAGATTGTCGCTGATGGGGTAGGTGCAGACTTTGGCTTCATTTCATTACAACATTATGCCTTCTTGTATTTGATTTTATTTTTATGCTCGATATGAACTCTCCTTTTACAAAGTGATTTTCTTGATAATACGTGATTTGCCCTTTGTAATTCTCCTTTTCTGATTCTCAAATTTACATGTTACTATAATAAAATTTGACAAGTTGGGAAATCTAGTGGTGGAAATATTTTCTCAGGATATATTTATCATTTGTTATTTCAATAGATATCATTTTATTTGCTTAGTACAGACTATTATTTATTACATGTGTGATGGGTTTCTAAAAGACAAAATCGTTTTTTCATTATGAAATGCAATTGCAGTGATGAGACTTCACGTAGAAAACTGTAAAGATAGTGATTTATAAACTGTATAATCACTATTAATAAATAAAAAGAGTCGGCAAAAGGTCTTTAGTGGCACACATACAATATGTGCCAAAAAGAAACCCACACAAAACCAGGCTAGATATCTATCCAAGTTATTTTGAATTAACTATCAAATCAGCATGAGGAGTTATGTAGACTAAATTTTAGCTATAACTGTATATTTCTAACATTCGTTGAAAGTTTGAAACAGTCCAAATAATGCCATTTTTAAATGATAAGCTAGAAAGCCTCGTAAATTTTCTATTTCATGATTCTATCATGCCTTGCCATTATTCAAAGTCTTGAGTAAATTGTCAATGTAGGATGTTTGGCTACTTATTCTTACAAAAAGAGACTTAAATTGGAGAATATCACGTTCGTCACATGCATATAATCTCCTGTTTTTTAGGATTTTCCATAATTATGTGATTTTTTTAATATTTTTTCAATTATCGAAATGATCAAATAACAAATGCTAAAAATAAATATCAAATTAAGCAATAAAATCTTAGTTAACAAATACAATTTGTGATTTTCTGATTTTTGATAAACTGAAAGTGATAGGCAAAATAAAAAAATCAAAACTTCTGTTATTTGAATTTCAACTAAAATAACCAACAGTCTCCTAATTAATTATCAAATTAAATAGTTAGTCCAAACACTATGCTGCTATAACATTCACAAGACTAGTAAATACCCTGACATGTTGATTTGACTCGGGTCCTTTATCTCCCCCAAGCATTACAATACAATATAATTTCAAACAAATACAAATGCTGAGCCGGATGAGGACAAGGCTGAAAATTCAGATAACAGACTGTTTACATATTGTTTTCCTTACCCTACAAATATCATTCAGGCTGAAGCCATAAGGAGACATAGTTTCATGTTGGTTTTTTTCCCTATTTAATTGTTTCCTAGTTTGATTATATTATGTTATTCTTTTTTTCATTTTGTATTTCAAAAAGGAATTATTCTTGTGTTCTTGGAGAATGCTTTATATTTTGTCTTTTATGTGATGTCGTCCTTTGCTAGAATGTGTCATTTAGAAATTGTGCATATTTCATTGCCGAGCAATGAAAATAATTGCAAGATTTGAAAATTTGGTATGAGAATCATCATCCATAAACTATAGGAAATAAAGTTTCGATCCGATCTTTAATGTAGAAGTGAAGATTTTCAGTTTTGTTACATAAATTGTGGTGAAATCTAACTCTATGAAGCTGCAGATTAACAAGGAAGTCTCAAAATCAGAGAGACAACCATGAACTTCAACCAGCCATTGAACCTGAAATCTTAATGACCAAGGATGATGAAAAACCTGATAGCTTGGACATTTGGGAAAGACGGGAAGAAATTCGACAAGGCATTGATTTGGCGACAACTTTAGAGCGTATTGAGAAAAATTTTGTGATCACAGACCCAAGGCTTCCCGACAATCCTATTGTTGGTTCAAAACTCAACTAATGAATATAATATCATTTATTTTATGTATATTTTGATTTTCTTAAAATGAAATGAGAGTAAATATTTCTACTGTTGGATTTGTATTGTTTTCATAAAAAGGATAGAAACAAAGAAATCATTCTAGAAGAATTTTCTGATTATATACTGCTCTGCAGATATTTGCATCTGACAGTTTCCTGGAGCTTACAGAGTACACTCGTGAAGAAATTCTGGGACAAAATTGTCGGTATGATCCTTATTCTTTCGATGTATAGGCTTGAAAAAGTGCTACTTTTATTTATCTGTTCTTGGTTATAATAAAAAAGAATGGGGTCAACAATAAGAACTGGTTCTTTTATATTTTTCCAATTTCTTAGCACCTCAATATGAGAGTGTCCTTTAATGCCTAAGAATAAATAATCGATAGATCCCTGAACTCAACTTCAAGGTCAAATATAAAGTACACAAAAGTATGGTAGCAGAACTGAAACAAAACTTTAATCTTAATCTAGGTTTGTTGAATATGTCCTTGTAAATACATTATTTTGAGCACCCTGCTGGAAGGGTTTACAATGCATGCCAAGGAGCAAGGATGTATATAGAACAAGCAGCATCCAACAAAAGCAGACCCTCAATTATTTCATGTGTGGTCAATTTGTGGCTATTTCTCCTGAGATGGAATTAGAACTCTATTAACATTCTTATGGATCATATAGTAGCAAAATTCTTTCTTGGTATTGACTTGACAAACCAACAGGTGTATTTTATTAATTGGGAAAAACTTGGGAAATTTTAAACACTGAAAATTCATGAAAATAGAGTAAAAAATGCAATTTTTTAGTTTCATGCCAAATAAATTGCATAGAGACAAAGCAAAACAAAATAAGCGTGTAAGACAGGAAATTTTGGATTTCTTCATTAATTTTGAGGTTTCTGGTTACAATGCACACATAGCACATTAATATGTAGGCATTCTTTGTCTCTAAGTTTGGACCTCAAAATTGATTACAAATTATAAATTCAAAGAAAATTTACAAAGTAACGAAACAGTGAGGGAGCCGATGAGGCTAGGTGCTATGATCCACTAGGGGGTTGCAGCTCATGATGTTGAAACTCCAGCAACCAGGCTTTCTTGCAATTGATTGAGTTCACATTCATCATATAATTTGTTCAAGATAGGTAGGTCTTCATCATCAAACAGTGTCTCCTCAACATTTGTGATTCATTCTAAATTTAGATAAATTTTGTCAAGGTCAATTGATTGTTCATCCTCGATGCTTCATGTAGCAAAGCTTGCAGATCATGCAAGTAGCTGTAGTTAGGGTAGAGGTACAATTAATTTATTTCATTTATTTTCATGTAGTTTTGTAAATAATATAAATAAGTTCATTTTTGCACTTAGTCAAGGGGATCAGTGGTAATTCTCATGCTTGCATTATGCTAAAATTGCTATTCATCAAATATTTAGTGTTATTGTGATTTTGTTATTTACTAAATGATATTTATTATTCTTGTCTTGATTCTAAATGTTTATTAAGATGTCTCATTATGCGTGCTTTAAGTTAAATAGCTGAAGTGAATGTGCAAGCTTTGAACTGGAGGTGCGCTTAAAGGTGCAGATTGTGGGTTTGTACCAAATCTTGTATTTAATTTAATTATATCATGTGTTTATGTGTTATCCTATTCAACTCCATTTGTGTACTTGCATTGTTCAGTCTCTACATTTAGCTAAAAAATGTAAGCTTGTAGCAAAGAGATTTCCTTCAAGTCAAGAATACATTTTTTTTTCCTTTTGTCATAAGAGTATCTCAAATTTTTACACTAGGAAAAACCAAAAAGATACACATTTCTAGTTTATTCAACATGATTGTGAACCACCCCAAAAATCATTGAAAGATTGTAAAATGCAAGTACATATTGTCTTGGGTAGTTTCATAATTTATAGGGAGCTTCCTCTTTTGATTCGAAGAATGGTTTTAGTGCACATCTCTTTTGTTTTGTGTCGTATTGAAAGATGCAAATTAAAACACTAACAATTTATAGAAGAGTAGTTACGAAAATGAATATCTACATATACCATTTCCTATCCTTCCCCCATGACTGACTAGATTGAGTAGAATTTTTTGTTGCACGTGAGAAGGCACAGCCTCCAAAATTTCCAAAATGGATTGCCTATCCTGATTCTTAAGTTAAACTTGGATTTAGCCTTAGACTAAGAGACCCAAGAAGAGGTAGACTTAGAAAAGAGATCTTGAATAGTCTAAATTCAATTATTAAAGTACAACTTTAATAATAATGAAAATGCCATAACTTCCACAATAATGCATATAATTCAATTCCGTCTGCTCTAGGAGGTAACCCATTACATCCACCGCGCATCCAACCGCTTTACTAAAAATAGTAAGGGTCCCTCTCTAACATCCACTAACTTACTATAAATAGTAAGTCCCTCAAAACGGAACCAAAAACCCCTGAATATCAATGCCTCATAACATATGAAGGATCTAGGGAGATAAACACTTACAACTACCACCTAAAGATCTCCATGACACCCAAACTGGACCCTCTAATCCACCACAGTAGCCTATGAGGGTCAAATAATAGGCTAATCTACCAAAATCGAGAACAAGCTAAAAAGGGGACATTACATACAATATGCTCATATGCTAATTACAAACTGAATATGATGCTATGCCAAGACTCTTGGCTAACAATGTCATTACACTATGAATGGATGCAACTACAATCTCCTATATGACAGCGATTTACCATGAATAATGCCTATTTAAATTGTATGAATTGCAATAGAGGAACCTGATATAACAGTTGAATGACTCCTTGAAGCCTGATTGATTTCTTCATACAAAGGCAGTGCTCCACTAGAGTCTTCCCACGATTTTTTCCAATGGATATAAACCTTCCAAACTGCCCCAAGCTGCCATGATTTCACCTCCAAGTGCTGCGAAGTCTTCTTGAGGAGGCTATGATTTTTATATGATTTTATTGCTGCCAAGTCGCTGCTCCTAGAGGCTGCGAACTTCACCTAGTAGTGCCACAAAGTCATCAATATTAACCTGATCGATCTCTTTGCAACAATCGTCCCCAATGCAAACTGCAATGATCACCAAATTGCTCAATATTGACTCTTGAATGAAGCCAATCCACGAGGCAATCCTTCAGAAGATCTTTCACAACCTCAGGTATGCGAATCAATGAGAGATTTCATTCTCAATGATCAGGAATTGTAGAAATTGCAGAAACCCTAGGTTTCTTCCTCTCCATAGCGGAAACACTTCAAAAGCCAAATATCAAAATCCTGGATGTCCTCACAATAGCCTTGGTTGATCCCTTTTATAATCTCTCAAGAAGAAGTCGACCCTCTAGAAGGCTCCTTTTAAATCATTTGAAAATAATATTAAATATATTTCATGTGCCTTTAAACTTTATAAAATAATTCCTCAAAGTGGGTGTCCATTTATTTAATCATTTAATGTGTTTTAAGTCATTAATTGGCCCCCTTTAGACATAAAGTTATAATATAACTTTATAATATGCCTTTAATGATTAATTATTATTAAAGTCACCTTTAATAATAATTAAATGATATAAGTTGCACATTAATCCTTATTTCGCTAGGCCAATTGAAAACTGAGATCAACACTGCTTCCACAACATGTCCAGGTGCCTTACTATGAATAGAAACACTGGACTCTCATGACCTGATGACTTACTATAAATAGTAAGTGTGTACAATTGAGCCCTGAAACACCAAACAAAGTCCAATCTTGAACCACCCAAAGCTTTGGAGACGAAAACACTCTGATATCTGCCAAACAAGACCCTCTAACCATCTGCATCAGCCTATGAGGGTCAACTAATAGGCTAAACCATCAAGAAATTGGAACGAGCTAAAAAGGGGACATTACAACCTTGTTCATAGCTAGCCTAAACAAAATCCCAAAGAAACTTCTCCAACGATATTAAGCCTTAGAAGGCACTCAATAAGAGTTAAAATGTGTGATTGAGAGAACTTTAGAGCAAATCTGGAATTTTAGATTATTTTTTATTTGTATGAACTAATAGGTGATAGGTATAGGTAATGAATGCAATGAAAATATAATATGAATTTAAAAGTGTTTGGTTGCTAATATAGAAAATTTTCTCGTTAGACGCTTAATCCATATAGAATGATTGATCATATATGTAACCAAATGAGTTGTTGAATTTTAGTAATAGATTAAGCATATATCTTCTTTTTAGAGTTTCACACATTAAACTATTGTATGCATTATCGTATTATTATTTCAATAGTGCTTTCTTCTAAAATGGAAACTTTGGTAGTCATCCATAAGTCTAGAACATTAGAAGAAATCTTACTTTATTTTCTTTGATGTTCTCATGATAGATTTCTTCAAGGCCCAGAAACTGATCAAGATACTGTGCAACAAATAAGAGATGCCATCAAGGATCAAAGGGAGATTACTGTCCAATTGATAAATTATACCAAGAGTGGTAAGTAGTGAATTCATTGCAGAAGCTATTTATATTTCTTATTGCAATATTTTCTTGTGTTAGATTCTAGTTTTTAGGCAAATGAAAGTCAATCATCTTCACAATTCCAAATCATTTCCTTTATCCCTATAAGCTTTGTATTCTGATGGAGTTTATATTTTATCAATTTTGGTATAATGTGTTTTAAGTCCATTGGGATGATTGAGGGTCAATTGAACAACTATTGACCTCTCTTTTAGCTTAAAGTACAATAACATTTGGAACCAAACAATCAAAATTGGAAATTTCACTTCATTGATATTGTGGAAATAGATACATGAGCAACAAATTGTAAAATGTGTTTAGTGTTTGATGATGAAGTTTTTTGGTGTGGTTGATGGTCAGTTGAATAACTATTGACCATTGAGCTAGGACAAAGTGCAGAGGAACAATTGGAAGCCAAAATTAATGCACGGAATTTTAGTTTATTCATTATTTATACTTTGGAAAAGACATAAGAAACAAATGCTAGAATTTGTTTAATTTTACATGAAGTTTTTTGGTGTGGTTGATGGTCAATTGAACAATCATTAAGCGCTCATCTAGTTTAGAGTGTTTTAGTGTCTTAATTTGTTAGTTTGGGTCAACAAAAAATGAAACAATGTGTAAGGTAAAACCTTTTTTTAGAATTAGAAGGGGAAACTCCTTTGTAAATAAAACTAGAAACTATAGAAATATGAGCAACAAAAACAACTTATCTTCTAGTTCTTGGGCATGGGAACAAGGCTTATCAAGGCTATACTGCATTGTGCAGCTTGCTGCCAGCAATCATGTTCTGTAGTAACCGATCTAACCCCTTTCACCATATGCTCTCGCCTTGCCCACATTGGGATCTGTGTGATAAAAAAGTGTAAGGGTTTATGCATTTTGTCCAACACTTGTTAAAAAAACTAGTTGGAGCCATTATAGATTCTATAATCAATATGTAATATTTCTATTGCTTGACAACTTTCACAAGTGAGTAAAATTAAATGCCATAAGTGAGATAATCTTGAATATATTCTCTGAACTACTCGGATTGGTAACATACCAATTTCTTTTGTTACATCAGCATGAATCCTATAGCATAGAAAAAGGCATCCTATAATGATCTAGGGTTGCTAACAGATTTTGACCTAGAGTTTATTGTCAAGTGAAATCTTATGCAAACTGTCACAATCCAGAATTTAACTGTATGCTTCTAAATAATTCAGATCCTGGTCTGTAGTATTTTCAAACAGAGAACTCACAATTGATAATTGAAAATGCCCTTAGATAATACACAGGAAGGAAAAACAAATGGTAGAATACATTATAATTTATGCAGATCTGATAATTTTGGGCTATGTAACAGCCAACTTTGCATTACAGTGAAACCCTAGTTTTGATGCAAAATGGAAATGTAACAATTTTATCAAATCTCAGACCTTAAATCTGATGCCTCCCTCAATAGGTCTGCTTCCAACTGTCACTTAGACATTATGATTTCACCAGCTAGCCCTTGGTTGACAATCTAAGATTGAGCTACTAGTTCTTCAAGTGCCTAGGGTGATTGGTAGTGACTGATTTCAAACTATAGTAATTGCTAGGTGATTTCTCTAGGTCCTAGGTTGACGGCATTCAACATCCTTAGGTCGGATCTCTTCAATATTTTCCTTGAACTCTGTAGATCTTCCGGCCAATGATGATCGCTGTAGGTATGGAGGACTGAACTGGAACAAAGTTTATTTCAAGTCACTGGTTGTTGTAGATATCTAGGTATGGTGAGCTACAAATAACCCTGTTGGTGTTTAAATTCGCACCTCTGGTATGTGTATTTGAAATGGACAGCTATGCACAGATGAACTGCTCTTCAAATTAGGAGGGGAAGCTCCCTCTTGCTGATGGTGTTTGAAAGAAAGTAAACTAAAACTAAGTTGCCTATCTTTTTGATCAGCTTAGAGCACAAGGTTTATCAAACACAAACGCCGCAGCTGAGATTTTCTGATTTAAAAGTTCAACTACGACTAACTTAAACTAAAGACGTTTCTATCTTCTCAAGTAATATGCAGAGCGAGAGAAGCTAGAAATTAACAAGGTAGATTTCTGACAAAATACTTTAACAAACTCTTTCCCAACAAACATCTACACACTTCAATGTAAGTTGAAATCAAGATTATGAAAGCAGAACATAAATAATGGAAATCTGAGATTTTCGACCAAGGCAAAGGAGGCTCATGATTTTATTACTCAAATTTCTGGAACAAGATTCACTTCTAACATGCCTGGAACAAGAAATTGCAGCTAAAGAGGCTTGCAATCTTGCTCTTACACAATAGAAACAACAATCACACTAACTCCTTGTTGGCTAAAGAGGCTCAACAATTTGCTTATCACAACACAATTGAACAATACTTGAGTAACAAATAGAAGGCACAATAGGCTCAGCGTTTTGTTCTCACTAGCATGGTTAAGAAAAACTAATGAGCAAAGGCTCTTATTTATAGATGAGTAGAGGAGTAGGGAACCCTAAAATCTCCTTGCTTTCACAATCTAGGGCTTGTTCAGCAAGCAAGCTTTATTACTAAATCTAGAAAGAAGATAACAACTAAAAAGAAAGCAGAAAAAGCGGGAAACGCCAACTATTACATTTTATCTTCTTTCTCTTCTCAAAGAATGGATAAGAATTATTCCAAGAATAGAAAGAAAGCTTCTAGAAGAAAGCTGCTTTAAAGCTTGATCACATCTGCTAGGAAGTTTGAAATGGTGTCCTGATTCGGTGCATCTATGCCCTCAATAGCAAAACACTCTTTTCAAGAATATCTTCAGCATTTGCAATAGATCTCAGAAAATCTTCGACCTCATTGGCCGCTTTATCGAACTTTGCTGACATCACTGAAATATGACCTATCCTTCCGCCAACTGGATCACAACTGCGAACAACACTCTGAAATTGATCTTGTACTTCATCAAGCCTGACGTAGGACCCATCTTCAAGACTGTACTGAGAAGGAATCTCTGTGACAAACTCACTGATGAAAAGAAGAGCTTCAATCACCCTTTGCCTGTAGACGATGAATTCTTCGGATATCCTCTCATAAGTTTTAACTTTGAAAACATGACGCTCTCTCCAAGCAAGGATTTGTCTTTTGTGTTCTTTTGAAACTGCTGAACCATAGGCTGTGTCTAAATCAGCAATGATGATCTCATGCCTAGGTTTTACTTTGGCCAGTGTTTGCTCAAATCCTTGGATGCCTTGACGAAGTTCATGAGCGTTCTCTCTCAACTGAAACATCCGAGCCAAGATCTCCCTTCCCCTAACAATGAAACTCTCGATCCACTCTTGAGTTTCTTTCCCACAAATGATCAACTGTCTCAACTACTGGTGATCAGCTGGTGTCTCTAAAACCTGGGGCAGCAACTGGGTTGTTTGTGAAGAACCATGGACAAGGTTAGAAATGAAAAGCCTGAGTTGCTGATTTTCAGCCTTGAGGGCTGCCTTGTCTTCTCCATCCTTCAAGCACTCTTTCCTAAAGGTTTTCGGATACAACTCTGAAAAGACTCAAATCAGCATGTCTAGTATTTCTACCGAGATTAGCCTTGACCATGACGAAGTCATCCATATTCACCTCATCCCTGTTTTGGTCTTCTGGGGGCAACGTAGTCTCCATGATTATCTCATTATCAGGATTCCTATCAAAGTGTACTTGTTTCTTTGCTTTCTTCTTGGGAGGTTCCTGATAAATGTTATCGAGATCATCAAAATTTACTTGATACGAAGGCCTTCTTCTTACCCTTCCCAAGGAGTTCTCAAGCCAAGACACGGTAGTATCTTTACTAACTTCCTTAGGAGGTGCAACTGTGATCTCTTCATCATCTTCGATATCAAGGTCGATGTGAATTGGTGATGATCTTGTCAAAGGTACAAAAACATGTGTTGAAGGCGGCTCCTCTGCTTCTTTCTGAGGTACGGGCTCGTCAGGGGGGTTTCTGAATCAACTGTAGGCTGCTCCTGTATGACTATGCCTGAGAAATCCAACCTTCTTCTTACATTCTTACTTGATCTACTGCCTTTGATGCCTTCTTGGGACTGACTTACACCCTTCCCTTTTGACTGTGCTCTGGAGGACGAAGGAACGGTTCTTGGTGGTTCTATTGCTGGAATAGAGTTTTTCCTCTTAAGGGTTAAGAAAACCTTGCTGTACTCAAGGACTTGTCTTGTCCTATCTTCTACTGAGAGGGACTCTTTATTAGCCCAGTTGACCTGTGGAAGGGGTTGATCTTCAATTCACTTCTGAGTATACATCGGGAGAAGCACATCCTCATCATCATCCGATAACCCTTCTATGTCTTCATTTAAGCAGTCTTTCATCTGATGGAGAGTGAGTCTACTGTAACTACGCCTCCGCACCTCAAACTCATTTGTACAATTAGCCCAATAGTCTTCAAGAGCGGATATATGATCATAGTTCTTCTCAAGTTGGCCAGCGTAGACACCATGAGGATCAAATGATCGTCTCTCGCTGTAAGGCTTGAGACCGAGTTTATCTAACTCATCTACCATTGTCTTAGCATCAGCAGCAGTCCTGCATGTATAAATTCCCAACCCTAATGGAAAATGGAGGGAGGGTTTCTTTCTAATCCTCAACACTGTGTGAACCTCGTGGGCCTGCCTCAAGAACTCCATGAAGACGACCTCATCCGACGGGTACCTCGGTAACATGAGCGGGGCACCTGAGTAGCCATAGACCCGGAGATAGGTAAAAGTAGGAAACTGAATAAACCAATCTGCCTAATCCGCCATCGCTGCCCTGGCAACTGAAGATATACGAACATGCAACTCATTGTCTAGGTCCCGCACTGTGTACATCAGAAAAGCCTCGTTCACTCTCTTGTAGTGATGCAACGATTTCGTGAATTCCAACTGGGGATAGTAGTTATATATATGCTGCACACTCAATGATCCCTCAGTGTTCAACCCTCTGAATTGACCTTGATAGGCCACTAGGTAGACAAGGTAAGACACCACATGAAATACATGAAATTGGAAGTATTCTGTTATTTGCTAATGTATACTATCACTGATCAAGGTAGGCCAATCATAGAATTCGGTCTTCTTCATGATGTGGGGTATGGCATAAAACATCCAAGGCTGAAACTTGGTAGCATCCTCTGCGCCAGTGACCCTGTTGAGCAAGGTGATGATAATGGCAATCTCGTCTTTGAATTCCCCTCGCCCGACGTTCTCAGGCAATGTTCTATGTTTCTCCTTCATCCATCTCTGTGCAATCTTCTTACTATATTTATCTTTGTGCATCTCCCATATTCCTTCACATTCACCCTTTGAAACAGTGACGCTTTCAGGCCATGGGGGAATGGAAAAACACTTCTCGATCACATTAGGCTTTAGACTACAAATCAATCTGCCATCGGCTGATTGGATCTCCCTAGTAGCCAGGTTGTAATGCTTAATGCAAGCGATTACAAACTCAAGACTCTGAATTGATATAGGAATTGACGCTGCTGCGAGGAGTCCAGAGTGTCCCAGGTTTCTGATTGAGAAAACTTACATGCGAACCCTAAGATCTGCTTCCGAAGGCCGAATCATTGAAAGTCACCATCTCATTTTGCATGCTATATCACTGCAAAGGTCTCGAAAAACCCACAAAGAATCTTCAAACATGCATTCAAAAATCCACCATGCAAACCCTAAAAATGGACCTCGAAGGAAGGACTACTAAAAATAGCAAGTTGTCCGTTTCACCTCAAATTTTGCAAGCAGGTAACTCACAGCATTCCAAGTGTAGTGCAGTTGTCAGAATTTGAAAATCTCAAGAAAACAAGCCCCAAAGTTGGCACTTACTAAAAATAGAAAGTTGCTGGAATTCATTGAAATTCTACTGGGGACCTGCTGGAAGCCATCTGACAACAATGTTAATCTCAAATTTCAATAACCAAACTTGATTTGACCTCAAACTAACATGAAGGAATCAAACCCTAATTCTCAGACTTAGCCAAAATTTCAATCCAGACGGGCACATCCCCAAAAAGACAGACAAAACAAGAGAGAGACAACAGGAAAACAAACTAAAATCAAACCAAAAGTCCGAAATCAAGCAAAAATTAGGGGTTCCCCATTTGCAATGGGGTGATGTGTGAAAAAGGTCACAACAACATACAAGATAATATGCATACCAACAGTAGCCCAATAGTAGCAATAACTAAAAAATACATGACTACACAAGCGACATCAGATAAGAAAACAAGGGATTGAGATTCCTTTACAACTAGGTTTTAACTAGGACTTGGAACCCTTAGGTAAACAAAGACACCACTTGCATCAGCCAGGCATCCGCAAACCAACTGCTCAGGAAAGACACCATTGAGCCTTGAAAAATAATCATCTTAATGGTGTAGAACACTATCAAACCCCTAACCAATGTTGAGCCAAAGAGAACAATGACCTTAATGTCGAATAACACCAGAAAATTCCTGCATCTCAAAAGGACCAACACATCCAAACAGTCCACCTCAAAAGGGGTTTCAGAATGCACAATAAAACTCAGCGAAGCAACAACAAACCTACAACATCCCACCCAACAAACCATCCCAAACTCCGCCTCTAAGGGAGAGGGCTCCCCTCTATAGGGGAGGATGAAGTGAGACCCCTTACCATCAAAACCACTTCTCTCCATCCCATACCGACACCACCTCAATAGGGACCAACATAAGAACAAAGAACTTCCCACCAACTTAACAACATCCACCTCTACCTCTATAAGAGAGGGCTCCACCTCTAAAGGACCAGTCTCCACCTCCAAAGAAGACCATAGCTAAAGATCCAGACAAAAAGTAGTTTCGACAGGAAGGGTAGTCACAACATCCCTTGGCAGCATAAGATTTTGGAACCTGAAGGAAGAAATTGAAACCTTTGCAACTGTTGACGTGTTTTTCGTGACCGCACCAACGCAGAATAAAGTCGCCAACGGCTACCCTATTCTCTCTTGATCAAAGTATCCAGTATGCTAAGATTGCAAGAAAGTTAATGCGTTCAACTCCAAGGTTCTTTCAGTGCGAATAGGCTCAGTTGGCTTGATGTGATTTGCTGGTATTTCAAGGGGACTTACGAAATTGTTCAGCAGCAGAGGAAGGGATTTCCACAATTCGACAGATTTATCAATGAAGCACAGATTTCCTATTCTAACCAGATAGTACTGAATTGAAATGGTGCAGGGTTAAGAAGGCTCTAATTTACTCTAAGGCGTGGGATATGGAGCTCAACTTCAGCAAACTTCAACTAGGCTCTGCTTTGCCTCGCTTTGGACACCTCCACATAACCGGTGCAATCTTCAGAGGAGTAATTCAAGGTGTTCAGATCACAACTTAGCATGAAAATACCATCACAACTTAGCATATAGACATACAAATCATGATCGAAGTTAAGTACATGATATTCCAGTTGACCACACAAGGCGCATTCACCGTCAGCAAATACACTAGTGGTATGGATAGACGAAGTTGCTTAGATCAAACACCACATTCCACAGCTAACATCTACTTGCATGGGATGAAAATTATACTACTTAGAACTATTTTACGCTACCATTTGAATCAGAAGGACGAAGAAACCTTGCTAGCTACTCACAACAAAGACGAAATTCACCATCAATGAAAAACTCTTTTATTGAGAGAGTGTTCACAACAATTTCTTACAAAGTTTTCAAAGGGAAAACTTTCCCTCTTCTTCAAACTACACTATCAATCTATACTAAGTTACTCTAAGCTATCGCCTAGCTGTCTCTCTATTCTAACTTCTATTGTCTAACTTCTACTACTAATTTCTAATGAGATACAAATGAGGGGGACTCCCCCTTTTATAGTTGGCCAAGTCCAACGGACGGCTCAAATTACAATCGGCTGGATGGCCCAGATCGTGCCACCTTAGCCGTAAACAAGATTCGCCCTAAAAACCGCCACAAAGAGGAGTGGGGTAATAAATGAGCCATTAATGGCCACCATCTTCTAGAAGATTCCATCTTTGAAATGCGTTCACACTGCTCTGTTGTTCGTGTTCAGCCAATTCTGTTGATCGCTTGGAGGAGGGTAAAAGAGTCTCTAAGATTGCCTCCTCAGATAATAAAATTTGATAGAATCCGGAGTTCAACTGCTCTTGATCTTCTTCTTGACGTTGTTCTTCAACTTTGCTCGAGCTTCCATTCTTTGTCACTTGAGTTATACTAAGTCTCAACACTTAGCCATTTTCTTGCAACTTTCTTCCTTCGAGGTTGAAATGTCATCTTGAATTACTTGCTTCATCACTTTAAGTCACCACCGCTTGGTCTCGACGTTCCTCCTGCAAAACAAGCAAGGAGAAGGGTATCAAAACACTTCATAATATAAATTCACTTTACTTACCTGATTTTCACGCTCTAACTTCCAAGTGTTCATTGCCTCCACTAGCCAACTTCTGCCTTCAAATTCTCCATGCCTTAGCCAAATTTCCAACCCATCTTGCATTCTGCCTGGGCATACTTCACTTTGATATTTTCTCCAACTCGGGCTCGAGGAAAAATGCTTTTATCAGGAATTCGATCAAAAATCATCTAGGCGATCATTTTCAAATTCATCTGCCAAGGCACTTTTATGTCAACAACACATTTTATCCTTGCCTTAGAAAATTTTTAAATTTTCCCCTAGGAAAATTCATTGACCAAGCGCCAATCAAATTCTCCATCCTGAAGGCTTCGGCGAACTGTGGAAGACTTTGAAATCCATTCCTTGTTGGAGATCTTCAAGACCCAGAAGAAAATTTCCTTCAGAACGCGTCGAACTCATGGGTGCACGACGAACGGGTTCATTTAATTTTCTTGAATTTTGAACCTTTGAAAAATAACTTTCAACAATTTATTTCATTTCTTCATCCCCTCTGAGAATTTTGTTGGTCTGACTTGAAAATTTTCGTTGACCCTGTGCAGTTGGCATCATCGGACTCCTTCACTGGCAACTCATCTGTGCTTCAAGAAAAATTTCACCACCCTGGGTCTAGGCGTATTTTCTAAGGAACAAAATATTTGCCTTAGAAAAATTTTGGATCACCTTGAAAATTTTGCCTTAGGAAATTTTACTCAACTCTGTTCACCTTGCCTGTGAGAAAAATTTTGTTTCATCCACGCTCATTTGCCAGTGGTGGAAACTTGACTCGGAAAATTTTCATGAAGGCGCCTAGCACATTTTACTTCACTTCCATCGCCTTGGGCGTATTTATTTATCATGAAGGATATATTTTGAATCCACGCCTAACATCTTTATTCACCACTTAGCAATATTTTCTCTCATCAACTTTATTCCACCACCTTTACACTCCACTTTAGGCATATAGCATACTTGATGAAGGATAAAATCACGCCTAGCATACTTCATTTTCCACTCACCACCCTACACATACTTTAGGCGCATTTTGGGGCTTGAGGAAGGATAATAACCACGCCCAAGCAACATTCTCCACCCTCACCTCACTTTGGCGCATCTAACACATGGAGGAGGATAAAACTTTCCACGCCCTGACCTCTTTGACCCTTTTCTAATCTTAGCGCATTTCACATGTTCAAGAGGATTTTTAAATTTGTCTTTTCCATGCTAAGTTGGGCGCATTTCACATGTTCAAGAGGATGAAAGTTTTCAACGCCACCTTTTGGAATATTCCCTCCTTGTTTTGTCTTGACATGCCCTCATTTGGGCGCATTTCATGCATGAAGGAGGATTAACTCTTTAAGTTCAACGCCTTCCCTTTGACCTTCTTTGTTTTTGGCGCATTTGAGCATGTGTGGAGGATGGGCGCATATTCTATGTGAAGAAGGACGAAACCTTTGACTCTTTGACCCTCCTTAAAGCATGGGCGCATTTCTTAGGTGGTGAAGGATGAAACAAGTTGACCTTTTGACTTTCTCTTGGGCGCATTTTTGCCTTGATGAAGGATGGGCGCAAATGAAGGGTGGTGGAGGACGAGTTCTTGCCTTAGAAACTTTTTTCAAAATCAATCCTCAAGGTGGGCGCATTTTGCTATATGTGCAGGATGAAACACTTTGAATTTCCTTGACTTCTTGTGAACTTGGGCGCATTTTGCCTAGGTAGGTGGACGAAATTTCATACTTAGAATTTTTTTATGCTTTCACCTTGAGTTGGGCGCATTCTGGCTAAGCAGGAGGACGAGTTTTTAACTTAGAATTTTCTCCATGCCTCTTCATCAACTTGGGCGCATTTTCAGGTAGCTGCAGGATGAAGCCCAATACTTAGCCATTTTTTTTTCGTTTTCGCCAGCTTCTCTGTGCCTTACTATTTATAGTAAGTCTCCCAATTTTGCATCTCTGGAGCTTAGAATGATTTGAAATTTCAAACACTGCCTCCTCACAACCTAGTTACGCTGTTGACACTGCTATTTCAGGTGGGCCTGCTATTTTTAGCCCATTTCTGAAGGTGATTTGCTATAAATAGTAACTGCTTGCTTCTGATAGCTCCACAGCTCCGATTGACTTGAAATTTGAATGACGTGCTCCTCACCACGTGACTTGTCTGCTGGCATCGGCGCATGCACTTGATTTACTATTTTTAGCCTGTTTCCAAAATGACTTACTATAAATAGTAAGTGCTCCGTTTGTGTTCAAATTTTACCAATGGATAGCCTGAAGGATGCTGATCGCGGTGGTTTACATTGGTTTTCGAAAATTTTGAATTTTTACCCCTCTTTTTGCGTCCCGAAGCTGGAAACCCTAATTTGTTCTGCATGCATATCAAATGATCTCCGTTTGTTTCGTTTCTGCTGCATTGTGATCAGTTCGTGATTCTAAAGTGCTGGGGAAGCGGCTGTCGGGACACACCTGCTAAAAATAGTAAGTTCTCAAATGAGTGATTATCCTGTTTTGCATGTCACACCATCGCGAAGCTCTCAAAAAACCCAGAAGGAATATGCCGACATGCAGAGAAAAACTCGGCATCTAAGCCCTGAAAATTGCTCCGGAAGTTGGACTGCTAAAAATAGAAAGTTGCCTGTTTCAACTCAAATTTTGCGAGTGAGTAGCTTGATGTGCTCTGAATGCAGTGTGACTGTCGGAATCTCATAAATGCTGACGGAATGCCCTAAATTTCACACTTACTAAAAATAGTAAGTACCCGGAATCAGATGAAACTTCAGTGGAAGCCTGCTGGAAGCACACTGACATCAATGTTAGTCTCTGTTTTCAATTTATTCACTTCGTTCGACCCCTAGACTGACCAGAAAGGCGAAAACCCTAATTTTCAGACTTGGTCAATATTTCACGTTTTAAGCTCAAAGACGGGCACGATCCTCGAAAGGAAGACATCAGAAAAGAGATAGAGAGAGAGAGAGAGAGAGAGAGAAAAACCCAAGCCAAAAGACGAGAATGGAGCAAAAAAATTAGGGGGTCCCCATTTGAATGGGGCGATGTGTGAAAAAGGTCACAACAGCAACCAACACAAAAGAGCATAACAAGTCCACCTCTCCAAAAGTCCGTATCTCCAACACAAGAGAAGATACAATAGCCTCAATAGGAACAACCAAATAAGAGAAGGAAGAACCACTAGATAGGGGAAACTTCACCCCAAAGAACAAACCAAACAATTGGGTTAAAAAGGAAAACAATAAGAATAATCTAGCTCCCCATAAGTAAAAACCAACATGGATAGAGTCCAAACAGCTAATGAAGAATAGTCCATTAGCAAACCAAAGATCTTCCAAAGAGAAGATCACCTAGAAAATGCCAACCACCGAACACCACAAAGAAAAGCATCCAAAAAGGATGCTCCAGAAAAAACTAGAAACCAAGACCCAGTGCATAGCAAAGGCAAAAACCCAAGCCCCACAAGAGAAAAGGAGCTTGCGACCCACAAAACTTCACACAAAAAAGCAGTAGCCAGCACCAAGCCGCTGCAACCCAGAAGCTCAAAATCAACAACTTGCCCAACCACAAGTCACCTCCCACCAGTAAACCAACCGCCTGCTTAGAAACATATCCTTCATTGCTAAAGCACAACCAAACAAAAGGAGCTTGCAACCTATAGAGGTTCACACAAAAAATAAAGGGCAAAGAGAAACCGGCCCCGTAGCAAAGAGGGCACCCAACAAGAAGTAGCAAAATTGTCGCGTCCCAACTGGACGATGATAGTCTACTCCATAGCGCATCTACCCAACTGGAATGTAACAACCTAGCCCTTATGTAAAGTAAAAATTTCTTAATTTTATATCAAGTAAAGATAATGAGTAAATGCCATTGCAATAAAATCTTTCTCTTCATTTATAAACATGATACAACATATTTCAACATTTTATTCTTTTTCTTTTCAAGAAAACATCAGAGTAAGAAAGCATAAAGATACATACATAGTTCGAATAGCTTTTGAACAAATAGTAGTAAGACAGTCCAGGTTCCTTTCCTTTCAAATCTTGGTGTATTCCGTTGCTTGTTGTGGAGGAGAAGCATCACTCAGGCACTTGTCTGCCAACCACAGACTCTTAATGTGGTCCCCCGCACATCTATCATTCGATAGATGGCCCTCCCTTTAAACGAAGAGATTGGTAGAGTATCCAATAACGACAACCGAATTGAGCATAGTGTTGTGTCCTACATAACTAGAACTTGCTATTTCAAAATCCCGAACTAGTATGCATAAAGGATCACTGTGAATTGATAGTGTAGTCTCAAGCATCACACAGTCTAAGTGGATGTTGTACATTGCACTACTTTGGCCAAAGTATTCTCATTTAGTACTTCGAATGAAGTCATCTATCATAAACACTACTTAGGGCCGATTTGACTTAAGACTATCTTACACTACGCATAGGTGTGTTCCTTCACTGGATAATCTGTCATCCCAGACTAACCTACAATAATCTAGTCTACTGGTAGGTTATACAAGCTAGGTATATCCTTCAATGGATGGTCTATCATCCTAGATAACCTACCTTCAAACAATCTACTTACAACAAGTATACTATATTATCTCCCATACTGGATGAACTCTCCTAGGAGTAAACACAAGCTTTCCTAGTTATCCTGATAACTAGCTAGCGTACCTCAAGAGACTCTTGCATTCAATCAAACCTAATAGAATAATATCTAAGCAACTAGCATTCTGCTATTTTGGAGATAATTACAAACATGTAACAAACAGCTAGAAATTGCTTTAATTTCTCTTTTCCAAATAATATCATTTTACTTCCTAAGCACATACAGAAAATGCACTACAAATAGCATAATAACCTCTCTATGCAAAACAAAAAATGCTTTTCCAACAATATAAAATCATAGTAAAAGATAGTAGAAGAATATCCCATGCCTGTAATGCCTTTCCCAATTGTAGTTAAAATGCCTCTACTTCAAGCTCAATCTGGATTCCATTTCCACTTAGAATGACAACTCCTCACAATTTTCCCTCTATCTCACTTCTCAAAAACAGTGTAAAAACTAGTGTATTCCCTGGGTAGAATACGTTTACTCTTGTCTTTCAACTCTCAAAAATAGTGAACTCTGTTTTATGATAATGACACAGATTTAAATAGATGACTGTATAAAATGATATGATGTATAAAAATATTCACTTAGAAAATGCGTCTCTGATAAATTGCATATTCTGGAAATATCGACTGTGAAGTATGTTAGTTTTTATGATCAGATTTAATGCACAGAAATATAATTCAAAATTAGACACAATAACACAGCATATACCCTGGGAAAACCTTCCACTTGAGGGAGAAAAACCCAGTAACAAATATATCTCTTATATATATAAGTAAGGGCAACAAGTCTCTTTACAATGAGGCCACACACAAGGCCAATATTCAGCACCAGCAATGGCTGTAATGACAAAGAACAGTCTGCACTTCCTTGAACACAAATCTGCTCTTCAATGGATTCACAATCTGCCCTAGAAGAAATTCGCACTTGATAGAAGGAGCTGCTCTTGATAGAATTCACACTTGAGAAGAAGGAGATCGAACTTGCTTGATACTTGAATGAAGGAAAGTGACCTTCTACATATACAATGTTAGATAGGTCACACCTTTACAAATGACTAGGTCGGCCGTCAAGAAATAAATACAAATAATAATAATTAAATTACAATGATGGTTGGCCAAGGAAGAATTATACAAGGAAGGTCGGCCAAAATAAAGTTGCCATTAACACATATAAATAAATTATATCTTCATTCGAGGCTGGAAGAATTGAGCCCGAAGCTGCTAAACTTCAACACTCCCTCTCAGCTAGGGAGAAATACTTCTAGCTGCAAAAGACATATCACCTTATCGTGATGTCTACCACAATGGCTACAACCAAATGTGGAAGGGAAGGATATCACCTCATCGTGATATTAGATATCACCTCATCATGCTATCAAATATCACCTCAACATGATATCAACCATAATGGCTAAAACTTGTGTGATGTTGTCACCTCAACATGACTTTCACCATGGCTCTCCTAGAGGGTGAAACACAAGTACAAGAAAATCATCATGGACTCTCTCACGTGATGTTGTCATGGAGTCACACACAGGACATCCACCATGGCTCTCCCAGAGAGTGGAATCAAGGGATTTCACCTCGAACTTCTCTTACAGAGAAGAACTCATTAATCAAGGGATTTCACCTCGAACTTCTCTCACAGAGAAGAACTCATTAATCAAGGGATTTCACCTAGAACTTCTCTTCACAGAGAAGAACTCATTAATCAAGGGATTTCATCTCGAATTTCTCTCACAGAGAAGAACTCATTAATGAGGATCACTGATACTGAGACTCTTTCTTAGTTAAGGCTGTATTCTCCACCATACCAAGCTTATCTTGAAAGTACACAAACTTTATCCTGGAGAGAGGCTTGGTGAGATGTCTGCTCATTAGTGTTGATATACCTCAACTGTATAGCTTTCCTCAATACCATATCTCTGATATAGTGGTATTTTATCTCAACATGCTTGGTTCTGTCATAAAACACTGGATTGAAAGAAAGCTTCACACAACTCTGGTTATCACAATGAATGATAGTAGGCTCCATTGATTGTCCAAACAATCCTGCAAGGGGCTTACGAAGCCACACTGCTTCCCGAGTTGCCACACAAGCTGCAATATACTCTGTCTCTGCTGTACTCAATGCTATAGATGACTGCTTCCTGTTGCATTAGGAAATCATAGCAGATCCCGAACTGAAGCAACATCCAGAGGTGCTCTTCCCATCAGTGACACACCTTGCCCAATCAAAATCATTATACCCATACAACTCCAGATCCACACCTAAAGAATATCTGAATCCATATCCAACTGTGCTATGCAAGTATCTCAGGATATGTTTTGCTGCAACAAGATGTATCTGCCTCAGTTCACACATGAATTGACTAAGTGCACTCACTGCATAGCAAATATCAGGTCTAGTATTGACTAGATACAACAACGATCCAATCAGTTGCCTGTACATTGTGGGATCTACTAGATCTGAACTAGCTGTAGCCTCCTTAAGCTTCTGAAAATTTGGTTTCCATAAACCAACATAAAGAATCAAGATCAACTAGATTACCATCTTCTTCAGGTTTAGTAGGCTCCCTCTGAATCTTTAAGTACTTGCAACAATCTTCTGACCTCATCATCCAAGATTGCTTGCAATGCTTGCCTTAGATAAATGTTTTCCAATGCACACCTCTGGTACTGTAGAGAGTTCAGGGTAGACCTCCTCGACCTCATTGCAGATCACTCTATTCTGAATAGGTTTGCAAAGCTACCAATATCAAATACAGATGACTGTCTTGTGCAATTCTGATCTCAGCAGTTGAAGAGGTCTTTCAAGGATTTAACACTTGGCCTTGCAACACTACAACCTTCACTTCTTCTCAGTGGGTCACAGAACTCCCTCTTGATCCCTGCCTCAGAGATTGCAAAGAAGACTTTTGGAAGTGAACTCCCTCTAGCCACCAACTCAGTCCCATAACTACAAGTTGTGATTCCACGTTTGATCATTTCTTTGGTCGGCATGACTTCCTCATAAGATGCCTGAAGCTCTTCCTCCTTGTGCAATCTCTCATTACTTTCATGCTCCTCAATCAATCCTGGAAGCATTTTAGAGAGAGATTACTAACAGTTTATAATTATCCAAAGAAATATCAAGACTAGAATCATACAAGGTTTACTATCCCAAGTTATAGCATGAATACATAAGAATTCATGAACAACATTAAAAACATGAAATGCTTATCTCTTAATAGTTTATATATAAGAATCAACCTATAAGTGAAATATGTAGCAAATATCAAAAAGATCAAAATAAAGAAATAATAGAACTTATCTTTGTTGATTCGGATACATCTTTCTTCCATCTTTTACTTCTCTCTAGAATGCTAATCTCAGCACAACAAAAGATAATCTGCTCAACTCAGATTTCTTAGATGCATTACGCAGCCAGCATATAGGATCAGGCCTCTCAAGGCATCATCATAGTCCATGCACAAAGAGAATGGTATCGATGTGTTCAACCAATCACAATCGAGATTGTAGTTCTCTTTTCATCTCTAAGTCACACTCAGAAATTTTCACAACTAGCATGAACATCTCACAATGAATGAAAGGTGTCTCCAAAGGATCTCATCCAGGGATCACTATTCAAGAGAAAGACAACACAATCTTTACTACACACATGAACCGGATAAACAATGTCAAATCTGCACAACTTAGTAGATTAAATTTCAGCCTATAATGTGAATTCAAAGATACAATAAAATAATACTTATCTCTGCTAATCAGAAACTCCTTAAGTGTTGCACTTGAACGCTTTTCAGGTTTGCACTAGTCTTTCATGAGATCTTGCTCACTAGAAGTACTTGAAGCATCTCGATTTGATCCTGAAGGAGGCACAAGACCTCTCCCACTGGTTCAGATGGTATCACAAGAAAATACCAGTTGCAGTTGATAGAATTATTTCTCATAATAACCCATCCAAAGAAGATGAATTTGAAGTCACACAACATGAATGACTCATTTCCAGAGGAAGTTCTAGATGACTCAGATTTAGTGCTTTGAATTCATGAAGATGACAAGTCGTCATATAATAGTACTCATTCACTCTCCATACTACCATGACCATCTATGCTTCACACGCAGCTCCTAAAGTCATGTGATCTGATGGAGATTGCAGCGCTAATCTCAAACTTAATCATTTTCTTCATTCAATAGATTGATAATTCGCCCAGCCTCAAAGCTCCAAAATCCGTGATCTTTAGGTCTGAAAAATTTGACTGCTTTAACAAATCTGATCTGATCATCTTTCAACCCGCTCTAATACCATGTTAATTTTTATGATCAGATTTAATGCACAGAAATTTAATTCAAAATCAGACACAATAACACAGCATATACCCTGGGAAAACCCTCCACTTGAGGGAGAAAAACCCAGCAACAAATATATCTCTTATATATATAAGTAATGGCAACAAGTCTCTTTACAATGAGGCCACACACAAGGCCAATATTCAGCACCAACAATGGCTGTAATAACAAAGAACAGTCTGCACTTCCTTGAACACAAATTTGCTCTTCAATGGATTCACAATCTGCCCTAGAAGAAATTCGCACTTGATGGAAGGAGCTGCTCTTGATAGAATTCGCACTTGAGAAGAAGGAGATTGAACTTGCTTGATACTTGAATGAAGGAAAGTGACCTATATATACAATGCTAGATAGGTCGCACCTTTACAAATGACTAGGTCGACCATCAAGAAATAAATACAAATAATAATAATTAAATTACAATGATGGTCGGCCAAGGAAGAATTATACAAGGAAGGTCGGCCAAAGTAAAGTTGCCATTAACACATATAAATAAATTATATCTTCATTCGAGGCTGGAACAATCGAGCTCGAAGCTGCTAAACTTCAACAAAGTATAATGGACTGAAAGATGAATGAGTAAATTCTTAATCAAAAGTGAAGAATGATTGCTCCAAAGGTAAGTTCCAAGAATGAAGAATGGGCGGCTATTTATAAAGCCCCAGCCCCAACGTATTCCTTCTAAAAAGGCATGTATTTTTCCAGCACTGTAATTTGAACAATTCCACCCAGAATGTGGCGTAATCTCAATCCCTTACTCAGTTTCAACATGTCGTGTCCCCGAATTAGAACACTAAAATTACTAGGCATTGAAATGCAAATATGTAAAACAGTATATATGTTAGAATATAAATGAGAATACAATAAATAACAAAATTACATATTGAAATTATAAAAGAAATAAATTATAATAATACAAATCATAATTTAAATAATTGCAGATATTATTATATTATATTCTCAAATAAATATGGATAAAATAAATCATATTTTGAATATCATTGGAATAAGAGTAATTGTAATCTAAAGTAAATAACATCATGAATATTATAACATATGAATCTAATATATGTCATAAAGATAACATATTAATTAGGATGAAGTTACATAGCTCAATAAACAAATACAAATGAACATATGAAAATGGAAAATGTCGACCCAAACGAATGTTTCATCTGGGCGGACAGGGCAAAGAGATGTCTCTTGCTTAAGCGTTGCAATGCTCACCTAAAAGAACGTCACCAAGTAGACCATAAAGAGGGAGTCTATGCAAGGAATAAAGCATCAGAATATGAATAAGAAATAAGGTCGTACGCGGCAGACAAGAGATATCAGAGAACAAGTAGAGAAGTGGCATAGTGTGTCGACCAAATGATATCGGTGCCTCCAAAAGCTACAACCATGAGTCAAAGCAACGCTAGAAAGAGGTGACTCTTCAAGTGGGCATCGGTTGGTCAAAAAGCCACGTCCCATGATGGGAGACTATAAGATATTTAAAGAGGGATCTTTGTAGGAGGCGATTATCATCACGGATGTTTGGAAGGAATCATTAAAGATCCGAAGCACATAGTAAGCACCAATTCTATTGGGTCTTACTTCTGACGTAAAGAACCAAGGGAGACTTGCGCTTGTCTCAATAAAGATTGGGCATTGTGAAGGACGAGTTTCAGAGTTGAATGACAAGCTTGGGGATGTTAGTTTGGTTAGGCATTGAATGCTATAGACCTTATATTCCTATGTAGCCATTACCCAAACTCCAAGGTGGCACGTGAGGTATTTGTTGAGCCGTGGGGCTTGTGTGGAGAGCTGCGAGCTTCATTGCCAGGCGAGATATTCCATCTGGAGCTACCATTCACTTATGGAGTTAGTCACAAATGGTTTAAGTGCTCCACTGAAATGGGGACATTACATAGAGCTTATCCCATATCAACACAGGCTGAAAAGGTCCTTCAATCATCGATGGGAAGAGAGATGGTAAGAGCTTCTGTAGACCGACTGAGGCAGAAGGTAAGTTAGATGTCTATAAATTATGTTGAAAACTCATCAAAGGTTGAAGAAATGGTAATAAGTAACTGAATATGATCATAAACATATAGATGTGTATGTATATAAATAAATATGTACATTATATATGTAGGCAAATGTAATTTTTGTAAATTAACTAGGAATAATCATATACATACAGATATTTATTTGGATGTAAAAATGATGATTGTAGCAATTATTGAGCCTTATAAGTAGTTATGATGCTTAATATAATTACGGATAATAGATTCTTATCTGTTGAGTTACACTAACGATATCTTTGAGCTCGAATAAGTATGGAAGAAGTCAAGTTAATACGACGACCAAGGGTACGTACCCTCAATCATCTAATATAACATTGAGGTTTATATAATTAGTTCCTACAACAATAGGTTACAGTGTAATGCCTAACTCATGTCTTATTAGAATCAATCTTAATGAATGTTTTAGTTTGTGATGATTGGTGAATTCGACTAAATACAATATGATAAATGAATAGATGCCACGTTCTGCAATCAATAGAGATATGGGTAGTGTAGTGCGTTTCTTCTATACAACATAAGTAATTGACAAATACCATATACAACAATAAATAGATTTCATGTATGAGTATTCAATAATGATGCTTCCAACAATTATTGTATATCATAAGCTACTATGAATTTTACTATAAGAATAGACTTTGGGCCAAAATTCCCTTTCGCTAGCACTCAGTAAGGGTAGGGAGTTTGTGGAGGGAAAGGTGGGTAAATCACTCCATTGATGGACAGTTCCAAGACGGGTGGAACACCTTGAGGGAGTCCAATTTGAGATCATGCATGCACCCTTGGCACAGTAAACCTACCATCTAATGAAGTTAGGAAAGAGGAAACAAGGCGAAGATCTATTCGGATCAAGAGCAATAAGTCATTAGTTTATGATGTGTTTATGCACTAGATGAGAATGCATCCGCCTTATCCTTAAAATGCTCAATTTGGAATTTTCTAACTTGAATTGGATTAAGGAACTATGTGTATTTGTCGGTAATGCATGATATGTGTAGGCCCTCAAGGAAAATTACATGTGCAAAATTAGGTGTTGGTAAATAAATTTCTTAACCTTAACTTGTGCATTTTATGTCTCTAATAAGGGGACATTACATAACATGGTGAGTCGGCCTTTATCTTGTGCCAGCATTAGAAAGACAATTTCAAAGACATGGTAAAATGGTGCCAATCGACACCTACAGAAACATCTTCCATTTGTGGCGCCAAATTCATATTATGGCGGGTGAATCACCATACAGAGAAATAGTCATTGCTCAAAATGTAACACATTGCCTCATTTCTAGGCTGCGTTGGATTTCATCAAAGACCCTATCAAATGTTTCCATCTTCTGCGCACATTCTCTCGGTGTGACTTCTTCAGCATTCCGTTTCAAAGTATTTGCTAATGTTTCATCAAATATTTATGTTTTAATAAATGTCAATTTCCATAGTCATTGATAAATATTTCAATTTATTCGATTCCCATCTTTTGATGATTAATATTTGATTGAATATGATATAACCCGATTCCCATAGTTAAAAGGAAAATAATTCAATTTCCCTCGTTATAAGAATGATATTCAATTACTTTGGAAATAATTTGATTTCCATAGTTTGTAATATAAATATTTAATTGAATAGGAAATAAGTCGATTTCCTAAGTGAGATTAATATAATATGGGAAATATTTCGATTTCAATAAGAAATATATATTATATTATTTATATATATATATTTATAGTAATTAAATAATATACATATATATATATATATTTAAATACCACGGTATAATATATATATATATGTACATATATAAATATCCCATTATAAACATATCGTAAGCTAGTCAGCATATCTGATATGTATATGTAAAATTGTCAGGCAATAATAATATAATATTATAATATTCACATAATATAGGTTGTGTGCATATATTCATGTATATATGTCCACTTCCTATTCACTTACATCCATTTACGTTACCATCATAATGATCGTAATATCACAATACAGGTATACAGTTAAACATCACTCATAAAAGCATATAGAAGTAGACAAGATTCCTAATGCAACATATAAGCTATAGATGACTTACCTATAACCAACATAACTGACTCAGTTCACTCAATCTTGTTATCATGGAATCTAGCAGCACTCGATTCACAAATAACTCCCCTACAAAACTTTTCCATTTCGTAGGTTCGTGACGTTGAAGCACACAAAATGAGGCAAATTTCAATCCACCTCGAAGTGCGTTCCAAAATCTCATATAGTCCGTTTGAGTGTCTTCTCCTATCCGTCTTTCGAAGAGCTTCGAAACGAGCATCTTAGACAGCTTCCAGCCTTGGGAGTTGTGAAAATTGGAAGTGTAGGAGCGTTGATTTTCAACGCTCCTACATGTTGAGGTTGTAAATTTTTCTAAGTGTCGAGGTGCACAAGCGCTAGAAATCAGTGCTTGTGCATTTTTGTCCAAAGTTAGTTTTATATGCACAAGCGCTGATTTTCAACGCTTGTGCACTTTTTGTTTGTACTTAGTCATTTTTCTCTCCAAGTGTTGGAGCGCTGATTTTCAGTGCTCCTACACTTTGTCCAAGTTTTTGAAATGCACGAGCGCTGAAAATCAATGCTTGTGCACTTTATGTTTTTTCAAGTCTTAAAAATGCAGGAGCTCTGATTTTTAGCGCTCTTACATATTTCATGCCTTAGTCATTTTTTGGCACATGTAGGAGCGGGGATTTTTAGTGCTTCTACATCTCAAATCTCAAGTCACATGTAGAAGCTCTTTTTTTCACTGCTTTTACATATTTCATGTAGAAGCGCTGTTTTCTTATCGCTTTGACATGTGATATGTTGAAGTGTTGTTTTTAGCGCTTTTACACAAAATACAATTTCCTTCCAAAACATGTCAGATCGCTGCTTTTCAGCACTTGTGCATGAAATGGAGATCTTCCAACATGTAAGGGCATATGAAATCATCTCTCTAAGTGTAGGAGTGTTGATTTTCAACACTCCTACACATTTGGTAGTTTTTGCCTTAAAACACTTCCAAATCACTCCATTTTTGCTCTAAACACCGTTTCTTTGCTCCCGTTCCATTTTGCATGCCTAATTGCTCGTTTCACGCTTCCTAATGTTGTTTTTTTTGCTAACACCTATTGATTCACCATCCTTGCAGTTTCTCTCCATATTTCGTCAAGTGATCCTAAAGGTGACATCTTTTGATCCAATGAACTTTCCAAGATCTACAAAGAAGCCATCATGCAACAAGTTGAGGATGCTAGCTTTTCAAAAGCCTTAATACATGTCACTTATGAGATATGGCTAACTCTTGATAATCTCAAGACACATCTTCATAGGTGCAAGAAAATTCATTCATCTACCAGAAAGTTGATCACAAGAGTTCACACCCTTGTAGATTACACAGTCAGTCTAGATGATGCATTCCTCTAGGAGACCAAGAAGAAGTATGAAGACTTCCACGCCCAATGTAAGGAACCATGAAGACTCTTGATCTCCAGTGTTGAACATTTTGATGCTTCCCTTTATGCATCTTGTAAATAGTTTTTGACATCTTAAATGTCTTTTTAGCAAATGTAATTACACAAAATCTGGATGTAGTTTCACGAAAAGATGGATTACATTTTGACTTAGTCAAAGTTAGGTAATATTTTCCTAAATTAGCTCACCTAACTTTCCTAATTTTACTCAACTGTTTTCCTAGATTTACTCTTCCCTCTCTTTTATAAATATGAGGGATTTCTATTGTAATCTTCACCTTTTAGAATTTTTGCAATGAAGTGCGGCCTTTTTTGAAGCAGATTTGTGAAACTCTGTGTTCATGTTTGCGAATGAAAATCTGATCAATAAAAAGGAGAATTGCATACTAGACTTTGCATTGTAATTGATAATCTTGTGGATTGATCGTATTGGTAGTGGTTAGTAGATGAGATTTAAAGGGCTTCAAATAGATTTATGTAAACTTTGTGTTACATTCTTTATTTGAATTTACGTTTATGTTTGGATACTATTGTTGAATGATCTACAAGACTTTGTGCTTCTAATACAACAAACATTACGATTCTCACAGATCCATCGTTGAAAAACTACGGAACGACTTTGTGCCTTCGTGAACTTTTCTCTCTTTATTTTATTGTTATTATTATCATACCTGGTATCTCTATGCTTTGCTTTGATAAGATAGAGGTATTGGCATTACTGCTTGTTTTTAGTTTGAAGTTATTTTGAATCAGAAATATCAATTGTGAAGCATTGTAAAACATCATTGAAAAAAGAGAGAAGCATGAATGTGACACACCCTCTCCCCCTCCCCCCATTTCGTAAGTGTAGTGTACATTTTTGTAAATACGCAATTAGTTTACCTTAGCTTCTGTTAGCAGTAAGAAGGGCGCCTCCCCTTTCTGAGAGGAGAGATTATATCTCACATAGTTGTGGTTGAAATCTAGGTTGTGTAATCTATTGAAAAGGTGATTACATAATTTTCACCCAACAAATCTAAGGTGAAGTATGTGTATACTCAGATGGTTTAGTTTACCGATTACTCGACCAAGCTTGAAAATGTAATCAAATCTCAATCAGACAAGGAGCCTAAAAGCTATGGAAATTCTAAGTGTCAGAATTTACTATGTATTCTAGGAGACGGATTTTATTTTCTAGTCTTGAATGTGCTAATTGCAGAATGATTTCGATGTCTGCAATTCAATGATGGAACAATGCTATATATCTTTGGAAACCCGCCTCTAAGAGACGCGTCTCATGAGAGGACGTGTCTCCACAAGTGGAGACATGTCCGCTCATGGGACGTGTCCCTTTGGGCGCGCGGGTCTCAAAGACAACCGAGTAATACTCGGTTTTAACAACCATAATCTATATGCCCTTATACAAGGCGGAAAGATATGAGTTCCGATTTTATCTAATGCAAAAGTTACTCATCATTTTAATATTTCAAATTTATGCAAGCTTTATAAATTCGATTTACTTATTTTTTCAGAAATGTGTTTAAGGATTAATTCGATCACATATAAATGATGATGATGCTATTTAGCAATCATCATTTATATCTGACCGAAGCTAAATCCCATTAACACTCCCTCTTAGCTATGGAAGATATTTCAAATCAAATAAGTGGAGATATTACCTTCACACGTGATATCGAAGATATGATATGTTTTCTCAATAATGTCAAGTCACATGACATTCTTCATAACACATCTTTAATATGGTATGTGCACTGACATCAAGTCACATGATGTCTACCATATTCATGGCATATCCACGGATATATAATTATCCACCATGATTATCTCTTAAGGATTACAATGATCTTCAAATGATATCAAGTCCCATGATATTCATCAAAAGTGTCCAAGAGATACTATCATGACATGTCCACAGATATCAAGACACATGATATCTATCATGATAGTTCAACTCAACATTGTAGAGTCGTCACTTTACAATGTCAAATACAAGTGTTCATTATTAGAAAGATCGTCACCTTTCAATAATGTACATAGGGGGAGTGGGCCCATAAAGTCATGGAGTCACACACATGACAAAAGAGTTTACACATTAAACATCTTTATATATTATTACAATTTTATAAACAATTTGTATTTCAAACATAAATAACAAATTACATTTCAACCATACCAAGTTTCTTCCTGAAGTGCTCTACCTTGATTCGTGAGAGAGGCTTGGTGAGAATGTCTGCAATTTGATCATTTGTACTAATATACTCCAACTGAATCACTTTCCTTTCCACCATATCTCTTACATAATGATAGGGGATCTCAATGTGCTTAGATCTATCATGAAAGACAGGATTTACAGAGAGTTTGATGTAACTCTGATTATCACAATGAATAATTGTAGGATTCAAGGGCTCACCAAAGAGTCCCACGAGCAATTTACGAAGCCAAACTGCTTCTCTTGCTCCCATTGAGGCTGCAATGTATTCAACTTCTCTTGAGCTCTGTGCAACTGAAGATTGTTTTCTGCAAATCCAGGAGATCATAGCTGATCCTAAACTGAAGCAACATCCTGATGTGCTTTTCCGATCGGTTACACTTCCAGCCCAATCTGAATCAGAGTACCTATGTAGATCTAGTTGATCATTCTTGTAAAAAGACCATATCCAATAGTGCCTTGAAGATATCTCAAAATATGTTTCACAGCCATTAAGTGAATTTCCTTTGGCTCACACATGAACTGGCTGAGAACATTCACTGCATAGCAAATATCAGGTCTGGTGTTGACCAGATACATCAAGGATCCAATCATCTGTCTGTAAAGGGTTGGATCTGCACACTTGGATTTTGCTGTTGCTTCTTTCAATTTGTGAAGGTTGGTTTCCATAGGTGTAGACATCGGTCTACAGTTCAACATTCCAAATCTCTTCAGAATATCAATAGTATACTTCCCTTGGTTTAGTATAATGCCCTCTGATTTCTGCCATACTTCTAAAACCTAGGAAGTAGTGTAGAATTCCCAAGTCTTTCATGTCAAATTCAGAAATTAGATCCTGCTTCCCTTGAGCAATGAGGTGATCTTCTCCTGTTATTAGCAGGTCATCAACATATAAAATAATTATTAGCTTATCACCTTTGATTACCTTGAAGTAGAGATTGGAGTCAACATCATTCTTGGAAAATCCTAATCCCAAAAGATAGCTGTCAATTCTTTCATACCAGACCCTGGGAGCCTGTTTAAGTCCATAGAGGGCTTTCTTCAGTCTGCATACATGTGAGTTAGGTTTATGTATTACAAAACCTTCAGGCTGTTCCAAATAGACTTCTTCTTCAATGGTTCCATTCAGGAAGGCAATTTTCACATCCATTTGATGGATCTTCCAACCTTTAGCTGCTGCAATGGCTAACACTGCTCTCACTGATGTGTAACGGGCAATAGGTGCAAATGTTTCTTCGTAATCAATGCCTTCCTTTTGAGAAAAACCTCTTGCTACAAAACGTACTTTATGTTTTTCTATACTGCCATCAGTAGCATGCTTGATTTTGAAGAGCCATTTGGAAGAGACAACAGATTTCTCTTTTGGTCTAGGCACTATATCCCATACATAATTCTTTAGAATAGACTGATATTCCTTTGTCATTGCATCCTTCCATGCTTGATGTCGGAAAGCTTTTGTAACATTGACAGGTTCAGAGTTTATGATGTTGTTCATTAGAGCAACATAGTTAGAGAAACGTTTGGGTCTTTTACTCTCCCTGAATGTTCCTTTGGGTGCAGCATGATCCTCTGCTTCTTGGATCATCTTCTTGGCCCAAAGTGGTCTCTTTTTGCCATTGTCATTTGAATTCTCATTTGAAGTAGAAGGAAGTTCATGTGGCATTTCCTTAGGATGCTCCCTCTGAATCTCAGGAGCAGGTTCCATTTCAAGTACTCTAGGGAAATAGGTTTCAGTCTCACTAGAACTTCTTGCCCTCTTGAATGCAACGTCTTCTTCAAAGATGACATCTCTGCTCAATTCAATTTGATTCTGCCCGGGTATGAATATCCTGAAGGCCTTGGAGGTTTCACTATATCCCATAAATATCCCTTTCTTTTCGAAAGGTTCAAGTTTGAATCTCTTCTCCTTGGGCACATGAATATAGACGGGGCAACCAAAAATCCTAAAATGACTAATGTCAGGTTTTATGCCAGTGAAGGCTTCTTCAGGAGTTTTGTTATCAAGATGAGAATGAGGATATCTATTTTGGATGTAGACAGCAGTCCTAGAGGCTTCTGCCCAGAAAGAGGTTTCAATGTTTTGGTCAAGCAACATTGCTTTGGCAGTTTCAACAATGGTTCTATTTTTTCTTTCAGCAACCCCATTTTGTTGAGGGTTGTAGGACACTGTGAACTCCTTAATTCCAACACTCATGCAGAATTCCTTAAAAATTTCAGAGGTGTATTCTTTCCCATTGTCTGTCCTTAAGGTTTTTATTTTCTTCCCGGAGAAGTTTTCCGTAAGTGCTTTGAACTCTTTGAACCTTTTGAGGATTTCTATTGACTCTTTACACTTAAGGAAATAGATCCAGGTTTTCCTAGAGAAGTCATCTATAAATATGACATAGTATAGAAATCCTGCTTTAGAAGGTACAGACATGGGTCCACATAAGTCAGAGTGAACCAGATCTAACACATTTAGGGTTTTGCTCAAACTAATGGGAAAGGATCCCTTAGTATTCTTTCCTAAGGCACAACCTTTACAAGTTCCTTCATGAGATGGTTTTAACTTAAGTAAGCCTGTTACAAGTTTTTCCATAGAAGGTAGGGCACGAAAATGAAGGTGTCCTAATCATCTATGCCAAATCTCATTTGACTCAAAGGTGTCAAGGGTAAGGGCTTGATTAACTTCAGTGGAAAGTTTGTAAAGGTACCCTTGTCTTATACCTATGGTTTGGGCTTTCTTGATAGTTGAGTTTTTAGGCCATGCTAGAACTTTTCCATCCATAAATGTAACCCTATATCCATTGTCTTCAAGGGCAGAGATGGATATTAGATTTCTCTTTATTCCAGGTACAAATAAGACTCCAGTGAGTTGAAGGGAGAGACCAGATTTCAATGTGATGGAACAAGTTCCAACCCCTTTTACTTGATGTGTAGAGTCATCCCCAATTGTTACATCTTCATCAGACTCTTCAGTCATAGTGTCTAAGTGTTCTCTAAACCCTGTGATGTGCCTCGAAGAACCACTATCAATCACCCAGTTGTTGATATTGTTAGATACTTGACTAGATAAGGCTGAATAGAACACAAAGTTCTCAGATTCATGATCTGAATTTGTCTTTCCTACTTTGGCAAAAGATGCTTGTTGCTTTGATCTGTCAGGGCACTTCATTGCATAGTGGCCATATTGATCACATCTAAAGCATTGCACTTGAGAGATGTCTTTCCTTTTAGAAGATCCCTTTCCATTGGAATTTCTCTTTCTTTTAAAAGATCCTTTCTTGTAGGAGTTTTTCTTATTCCTTTTATTAGATGATGTGTTGAGTACATGAATGTCTTCATCTATGTTTTTCTGTTTGTTTTCTTTTGTGGAGAGTCTTGTTTCTTCTTGAAGGCAGTCAGTTCTTAGCCTGTCAAACTTAGGGAGTTTAGATCTTGCACTTATTCCTTGAACAAATGACTCCCATGAGTTTGGTAGGCCTCCTAGTGCAATTAGAGTTAACTCTTTGCTATCAATCTGATATCCAATTGTGGATAATTGATCCCTTAGTTCAATAATCCTCATGAAGTATGCATTAATGGACTCTCCTTTGTTTATTTGAGCATTGTTGATTTTCCTTTTTAATGCAAGAGTCCTGCAGGTGTTGTTGATCTCATAAGTACTCTCAAGAGATTTGTACATATGGTATGCAGTTTCATGTTTTGCTAGGATGGGCACTATATGATCCCTAACTGCATCTACTAAGATTTTCATGGCCTTTTCATTGTTTTCCACCCATTGAGTTTTCTCAGGTTCAGACTTTGGTTCCTTCATGTTTTCTCTCACAAGTGAGTCTAACTTATGCTCTTTAAGGATCATCATGATTCTAAATTTCCATGATGTGAAATTGTCTGCTCCTGCAAGACGATCTTCAAATCTGATCATACGTGACAATAAGAAGAATGTGATGAAAATTTGATTCTAGAAATACGAATTTTCTTGAGCAATTTGATATTTAGATTTGATTTGGATTCACACAACGTGGCTCTGATACCATGAAAATGTAATCAAATCTCAATCAGACAAGGAGCCTAAAAGCTATGGAAATTCTAAGTGTCAGAATTTACTATGTATTCTAGGAGACGGATTTTATTTTCTAGTGCTGAATGTGCTGATTGCAGAACATTAATGATTTCGATGTCTGCGATTCAATGATGGAACAATGCTATATATCTTTGGAAACCCGCCTCTAAGAGATGCATCTCATGAGAGGACGTGTCTCCACAAGTGGAGACACGTTCGCTCATGGGATGTGTCCCTTTGGGCGCGCGGGTCTTAAAGACAACCGAGTAATACTCGGTTTTAACAACCTTAATCTATATTCCCTTATACAAGGCGGAAAGATATGAGTTCCGATTTTATCTAATGCAAAAGTTACTCATCATTTTAATATTTCGAATTTATGCAAGCTTTATAAATTCGATTTACTTATTTTTTCAGAAATATGTTTAAGGATTAATTCGATCACACATAAATGATGATGATGCTATTTAGCAATCATCATTTATATTTGACCGAAGCTAAATCCCATTAACAAAGCTCCTCTCCCGAGTGATATTTCCCCTTCGCTTGGAGGAATGGTTCATATACCTACATCCATTGACACACACTTTCGGAAGTCATATGTTCACAACATAAGTAGTATATATAAAAAATCTCAAGAGTTAGAATAATCATTACTCAATAACTTTGCATACAACATTCACCAAGGATAACATCAAATAGAAGTAACATTAAATGGAAGAACACTCATAATGATAACAAGGGACAACATGTTTTATTCATATTCAGGATTCAATCATTACAATCAATTTACCCTACGTAAATAGTAGGTATACAATCAAGGTGTAACATGGAAAACGGAAAAAGCCAACACCAAGCCGCGGCAACCCAACAGCTCGAAATCAACAACCTACCCAGCCACAAGTTGCCTCCCACCAGTGATCCATCCGCCTCCTTTGAATCGTCTCTTTCACTGCCTGCATCAACTACAAATTTCAAAATACCCCCTCCGCTCCTCTTCCTGCTCCCTCTCCTCTCCATTTCTCCTAGTGCAATTGATTGTTATTTCAATTACGTCACTTTTAGTTATAAGTTAAATTAAATATTTAACTTAATGTTATTTTAAATATTTCTAAAGTGACTTGATGGCATCAAGGGGACTTTTAAAAGGTTAACTTAAGTTGTATTTAAAAGGTGGGATGCCAACATGGGGAGACATAAGGAATTTAAAATAAATAAAATAAAAGTTAAAATCCCAAGGTGGGCGTGGGAATAGAGGGAGGATTAAAAGTGCTTGTGGAATTCATTTTGGGCATTCATGCTTGGAAATTTATGACGAGCTACTACAAGTTGAACAACATTCTTCCATAGCTTTGTAAGGATGAAAACCCTTATGGAGAGCATCCATTTCGAAAGCGCAAGATCTTTCTTGGTGGATAAATAGGTCGTTTCACTCAGAAATCGGATAGGTGCTTATTGTTATAGATTTTGATATATTTTGGTTGGGGCTTCAAGAGAGATTTTGAAAGGCAGATTTTAGAGGCTTGAGCAGCAGATTTGAAGGTATAAAATATCATATTTAAACTTCTTGTTTCTGGCTACACCATTCCCAAGGCAGGCCGTACCATCAAGCATATTGGAAGTGAACAACAGCATTTATAGGGAGATTGCAAGAATTTACTAAGCTACAGGAACAATGCTAAGAGTATAATAGTTATTTGGATGATGTTTAAACCCTATTTTAATGACTGTACTACTACTGTAAGAAATCTGAAATATATTGCAGTTTGTGGGTATTCCTAAATTGTTGAGTTTCAGCACATTGCATTGCAAATACTTGTGTTTGTTTTTATTGTTGCTATTTATCCATATTTCAAATCTCTGAACTGCAAACAGATAAAAAACTAAGAAAAGGTAGGGTGTATATTACATCTCCCTTGACATATAGCATATCCTACTCTTTCAAACTCATAGTGTTGCAATAATAATCATCAATTTTTTGTAGTCCATGAGATTAAGTTGAAGATATTTTGGAGAAAACTAAGTTGAATTTTTGCATTAACATCTCAAATCACATTCCATGATCTATCATCAGAATGAGAAACAAATAACAAATGATAGGAGAATTGCTAAATTATCTTAGTAAGTAATACTACGTGTGGAAAGCTTTTTAGCTAGGTTAACATGGGGACCAAAAACTTTTAACAATCAAAACAAAAATAAAAATTAGAAACTAAAGTTAAAAATTTAAATACAAAATTAAAGCTAAAATTAATTTAACATTCAATGTAGTTCAAAATTATGAACATAGGTGAGGAAATTATTCCTCTTAACAAAGTGAACTCCAGATTTCAAATTTTCTCCAAAAACTTTGTCTCAAACTGCTACCTTGTAATTTGTAACTTATTTCCTACTATACAATATTTTAAAATTTAGAAGTGGCATTAGTGAGATTAGTGCTAAGAAAGTAGTTGCTTGTAGTTCCTCACTTATGTGCCTAGTATAGATGCCAAAGAGTTTGCATCATTCATGCAGATAATATGATCCTTTAGGCATTTTGTCACACCTTTTGAATTAGATTGAATTTTTGGTATTGTTTCTCTATTATCAGCACCATTTGCCAAAAAATGACTCCAAGGAAAGAATGGCCAGTAACATAGCAGACCGTTTAAATAATTTTTATGTTGATTTCACATTATATGCTTATTTTTGTAGACATTTTACAACTTAATTGCATTTATTTATCTTCTTGTATTGATATTGATTGCAATCAAATTGATCACATACACAGGTAAAAAATTTTGGAATTTATTCCACTTACAGCCTATGCGCGATCAAAAGGTAACTGGAAATATGCATTTTGATTTGTATGAAACTGTGACCTCGCTTAACCTTGTTTAGTTTGCTCCTTTATATATATACCTATCCTTTCTACTTCTAAGGTTTTCAATTTTTTCTTATACTGAAGGGAGAGCTGCAATATTTCATTGGAGTACAACTTGATGGAAGTGAGCATGTGGAACCACTGCATAATCGCCTTTCAGAGAAAACAGAACTAAAAAGTGCAAAGTTGGTAATGCCTTTTAGTGTTAGTTTTAGCCGTAGGTATAAGTTGTACAGCTTCTGGATGCTTGACATATTCTTCTAAAGTGCAGTTTGTTTATATATAGATGCTAAAATCATGTACTTTTGGATTCCATTGTTTGTACTCGATCATTAAAATTTTATAATCATATTTTCTTCTGAATTTGAAGGTATTAATGTATCCTAAAGGATTTTTGTGCAATTGAGGCCCCATATACATATACATGTACAATTATATAAAAAAGATGATCCATAATTGCTTTAGTAAAATCTGTGCCTCGATGAATGATTGTAGTACTGTACACATATTAGCTTCATTATTTGGTCGAAGAGGTTGTACATTGGAAAACTAAAAAGTCAGTTCATTTCATGACAATTTAAAAACATTTGCAGATCCTTCCAACAAACTGGGCTAACAATGCTTGAATATAGTAGATGGTAGATACCATTGTTTCTTTATACCAACATATTTTAAATAATCATGCTCATTGTAATATAAGAATATATCACTAAATCAAATATCAACAGTACAAAGCTCTAGATGGTTACAATTGATATGATTGAATGGCTCTCTCCGTGATCATTTTCAATCACAGAATGAAAACATATAAATTGTAACAGAAACTCTACACAAACTTTACTGATCATCAGAATATAAATATATCAATGTATCAAACAAGAGCCATAGAATGTGGAAATCCCTTGCAAAGAGTCCATATCTATCTTCAAAATATGAAACTTCATAAACAAACAATTAGGTCTTCAGCCTACTAGAACCATGCCCATAACTAACTAATCTCGCTTCTACATCTGCTCCTACATTTATTCTATTCAGCAACCTACCTAATTTTGTTTATCTCATTAGGGCTGATCTTGTATAAAACTAGAAGGTTCTATGATGCTACTTGTAGAAGCTGTGTTTGCTAGTACGTTACTTTCAAGGGAAATCATTGATAATGGTACCTTTGACATTGCTTTAATGGTCTTAGGTATCCTTACAATCTCTACAAGCATCTCTTAATGGGGCTCTGAGCAGGTGATTGTTGCTGAATGACCAATGTGTGGGTTTCTTTATTTGAAGAAAAATATTATATTATGGAGAGAAACAAGGATTAGGAAAAAGGACATTCTTTATTTTGCCTTTTATACTTTTATTATTTTGATTCTAGTGTTCTCTCTTCCTATAACTTTTTATTAACTTCTGTAACCTCTAGTCCCATTGACCCACTTTTTGTCATCTGTGGACTTTAATATAATTTCTTTCTCTGAACAAAGATACTTTGAAGTTTGAGCTATGTATTGTTACATTTTTCAAGGAGATCCATCAACATGAAATCATGTTTGGAAGTAGAAACTACTATTGTGTATCAGATCATCATCACTTGAATTGTTTGAGCTAGAACAAAACCATTAGATAACAAGACCCACAAACAAGACTGTCCCAATTGTGGTAGGCTTCACTAGAGTGTTAACAGTTATCAGATATTTAGGATGCCAAAAAGGAAGCTTTCCCACAGAAAAATGTAAAGGACTTCCAGTCATCCAAATTTGATACAAAAACCACTAAAATGAATAAGCACTAATTTCTGTTATATGGGAGACACTGAGGTTGAAGATAGGGGCACCTTTCATTATGAGTTTCTTAATGGGTTCATCCTTGAGTGGTGTTGAAATTTAGCTGGTGTAAATTTGTTGCTGCCAAATAAACCCTCTCAAAGTTGTATCAAATAAAAGATTAATTCATGGTCCATTAATAACACATTGCAATAGCTTGTATTTATAGTGAGGCAATTAGTACACCATGAGATCCATGTAATATCACAGGTAAACACTAACTCCAAGAATAAACTAGTTGTTACAAACTAACAACATGATAATAATATGCTCACAAAATCCTAACATTGTTAAACAATATCTAATAAATCTAACAACTTCCCATAATGAAAAAATTAGGAGTGACTTTCTTTACAATTTTCTTGGTTGGGCCACATTTGAGCAATGTTGAAAATGAGCTGGTGCAAATTGGTTGATTCCAAATAACTCCTCTCAAATTTGTCATCAAATAAAAGATTAAATTGTGATATATTAAATAATACATTACAATAGGCCATATTTATAATCAGGCAACGAGTACACCATGAAATCCATGTAATATCATGGGTACAAACTAACAACATGTTACTAATATGCTAACTTAATTCCAACAATATTAAACAATATCTAGTATATCTAACACCACCAATAATGACTAAATTTTATATCATTGAAAATTTTCAGTCATAGTCTAACTATCTGATCCTCATGTAGAATCAAACGATTAATAACCATGAACTCAATCAATGCGAAACCTTGCTGCCAAAGAAACAAATATAGCCAGGTGTTTATATGGTTGCCATTCCATCTAAATGCAGTACATGGGTAACTAGTTGCTACAGCCACAGTAAAATGGGAAGAGGCGATGAATATTTGGTTCACTTAGTCATGGTATCCAAGTGCAAATGTATCTTGATTTGTCTTGAATTTTGAATTCTTCATTTGTTTGTTGAGGTTTCTAATCTCAACAAGAAAGAATATCATCATATTGAGGTAGCCAATCTCAATACAATTAATTGATTGTAAATTGAAGACTAAACAACTATATATTATACCATGATATATACTATATAGGTATAATTGTGTAACTCTTTTGAACATCTGATGCCTAATCTTCTCCAATATCGAAGTATCTTAGGATTGTTTACTTCTTTATCTAATATGACTAAAAATTGCATAAATGAACATAAAACACAATACAATCAGATTGAGTAATAGATGCATAGCTTTATTCATATAGAATTCTTTACATATTAATCCAAGGATTGGATTTACTTCCTTGACTACAATAAGTATATTTAAAGTGCTCGATGAGAAACTGTAGAACTAATCTAAAAAATCTAATTCTTATTTATTTTGTTCTATTAAAATATCTTTTCGCTTCTGATTGTTAATGATATGTTAATCCTTGATATAGATGTTTTTGAATTAAAAAATTAGCATACAAAAGTGCTTAATTCCATAACATCTTTTGGGTTTTTATTTTTCAGGTTAAGGAAACTGCTGGAAATGTCGGCGAGGCTGTTAAAGAGCTTCCTGATGCAAATTTGGTGAGGCAAACAATTTTGATCAACAAGGGTATAATGATAGAAACTGTTCTGTTGAGTGTCTTGTATATTGTACTGTATTTGAAAAGCATATAATTACATCATATTGTACTTCTCAAGACAAATCAAAGACTATACTATATTAATATCCAAACTTTAGGAGAAAAGGGCCAGGGTTTAGCACCAACATAAATAGTATCACCATTTTTCCTTGATATATTCATTTTATTTGAATCTTGAGCAGTTGGGATGCTTTAAAAGTGGTCAACTCTCCAAGGTAAATATGGCATGCCTTGTATGTTTGTGCCAAAAGGAAGGAAATCCTTTCAGTTTCAACTAGATAGTACTACAAAGTACAAACCACTGTATGTTGTCATCCATCAATCTCCTAGTCATTCCTTGCTCACATAATTTTCTAAGAAAAAGGTGTCAACATTCTGACAAATTCTGACTTAAAAACGGTTGAGAGATTTTAATGTCACAAAATTGTATTGTATTATCTCTTTTGTCTGACATACCCATGTCTTGTTAGTTAGGTCATATTTATTAATCTTATCTTTGGCAACTGACTGTGATCTATAGCTAGAACTTGAAGTACTGGAGACCCACAGTTGAATGCCATTTTCCATGTCCGTCGGCATCTAAAATGTCACCTTACATCTCCTATCTCTTATTTAATCTTTAGAAAACTTTGGCTTTGTCCTCATCTTATCACATCATGAATGTGTTGTAGCATAAAGATAGATCACAAATGTAGCTTTTCGTTGTTGAATCAACTTCATCTTAAAATAATTTGTTATCTCACATCCCCCTGAGTTCACAAAAGGTGGTTTTGTTTGAAATTCAAGAGATGGATTGTGACTTTTATGGCGGTGTTTGGATTTCTTGTTATTTCCAGTGTTTTGGAGATGCTGAGGTAGTTCCTTGTCCACACCATCACCTTTTATTTTCAGTTCTCTATCACAACAACCACACTCCCTAGCTCAGCAATCATTAAAGAAAAAGAACAAAATAAATAAATTGTAAAATAAAAAATAGTGGTGACAGGGATGGCATTTCAAAATTGTTGTTTTCAATCATTGACAATATGCCAGTCAAATATTGATATCTTCAATTTTCTATTTGTATTTTTATGTTTGATTGAATTTTTTATTTCAATTTTCAATGATCATATTCCAATCTTCATTGTTCATTGTCATGGATGTTAATGTTATTTGAATTTCGTATATTTAGAATTCTTAATGATTTTAAACACTTAAATTATACTATTGAAAACCAATAGAATATGTAATTTTATAATTTTCTTGTATTATATATATCAGTGTTGAGATTTAGACTTGGTGAAAACTCAGCTAGCTTGTTATTCATACTTGGATTCAGTGAAAAAATTCAGCAATTAAAAAAAAATATATGAAAAATGTCTTGAATGGTTTTTAAAAAAATTCAAATTAATTGTTTGTATTTTCTTAAACTCAGTCAACTTTGAGAATCAAGCCTGCAGACTGGCTGAGCCTCACACAGACTTTGATCTACAAGTCCTTTTGAGAATCAACACCATATATATAACTTTGAGAATCAAGCCTGCAGACTGGCTGAGCCTCACACAGACTTTGATTTACAAGTCCTTTTGTGAATCTACACTAGGATATATATATATTCATCTCCCACCATGTCATGTCCCCGAATTGGAGGTATGGTGATTTAATTAAATTATTTAATTGAGTTGTCCAAATTATTGATATTTCATGAGGATGGTTTAATTGATGATTTAATTAAATCAAGACGTGTTATTAAATTAATTATTTATTAAGTTATTCCAAAAAAATAAAATATCAAAAGGAACGACTTATTATTTAATTAATTTATTAATAAAAAGTAACTTAAGTGACTTAATAATAAAATAATAAAATAATAAAATAATAAAGTCACTTATGGAATAAATCGGAAATCTTGTAGAAGTCTCTTGGTGATGAGGTTGGAAAAGTATAAAAAGAGGCTTTGGCTATGCATTTGGACATCTTGAGTTGTAAACACTTTTCTACTGCACTGCTGAAGCTGAATGCTTAGCTCATTGTTTTCTAGTCTTCATTTGTGAAAGACCAAACCTAGTTGTTTAAGTGCCAATTTTGGTTGTGCAACCCCAACCCTAGTTGGAATTGGGAGGAGTTACTTCAGACTTATCAATTGGGCCAAATTTTGTGGCTTACAGCCAAATTTGGAGTAAAGGAAAAGTTGATTTCGCATATAGACTTGCAGATTTGTATGAAGTATTTTCAGTCCAAGAAAAGAACAATTTTGTGGAAGGAAGGCATTTAGGTTGAAAGTTAATTGAAGCTGACAATAGTGTGAAAATAAAATCAGAACTTGATGTTTGTTGGGCGCACCTTGAAGGAGGACGAATTCACTCATTACAGGTCATATCTCCATCAAATTGCATAGAGGCTTGTATCATTTATTCTAGGCAGCTTGGAGATCATTCATGGTGTTGGTAGGAGGCCGATATTGATGGTATTATTTCACATTTGATACTTTTGACCAGAATAGAGGCGACGATGAAGAAGGTGCGATTTTGCTTCAAGAGGCCATAATAAAATTTGAGGTAATTCATGGAGCATTGTAGGAGGTCTAAGAAGAGAGGCGCAAGACTTTTGGAGGTATTGGTGACACCAATAGGGAGATTCGAATAAATCTTTGGAGGCTGCCATTAAGTTCCAGGTTCCATTAAATTCATCATTGTAATACATTTTAGCATCATAGTGCATTTAGATATTCAAGGCTGAAGTAATCAGCTTGTTTCCATTGTAATTACAGCCATTAGCAACTCAAGGAAATTATATTAGAGTAGCTGTAGTTGCATATCATAGTGGCAAATTAGAAAAGTCATTGCATATCAGATTTTCCATATTTTGTAAGCCAAGAGTCTTGGCAGCCTTTTGTAATCAGATTATCATATTGGTTAAGGAGAAATAAGGTTGCATTCATATGACATGTACTTTGCATAGCAACTATTTGAATAAATGTCTACAAATTGAAAGTCATCATTGCACTCTTAGTTTCCATGATAAGTATTTGGCAAAATGCCTTCTTGCTGTAGGTGAACATTTTTCATAGTTAATTTATGTATATGCATTTTAAAATACAAAAAGAGTTGCTTCTTCATTTCAGATCTTTGAATACATATCTTAGAAGTTATTTCCAAGCATTTGAACAACATTTGCATTCATCAAATCAAAGGAAAAACAATTTGAAACATTTTACCAGCAAGTTCAAGGTTGCAAGCAAAGTGTTTGTCAAAATTCCTGTTGTGACCTTTTCACACATCGCCCCATTCAAGATGGGGACCCCTAATTTTTTGCTCCATTCTGGCCTTTTGGCTTTGGTTCTTGGTCTCTCTCTTTCCGTCTGTCTCTTTTCTATGGTCTGCTTTCCGGAATTTCTCCGCCTTTGAGCTTAAAACGTGAAATTTTGGCCGAGTCTGAAATTAGGGTTTCATCGTTTCTGGTCAGTCTGAGGTCAAGTAAAGGTGAATAAATTGAAAACTGAGCTTAACGTTGTTGTCAGTGTGCTTCCAGCAGACTTCCAACCAAGTTTCATCAGATTCTGAGGTACTTACTATTTTTAGTAAGTGTGCAATTACATGCAGTCCGTCAGCTATTTCGAAATTCCAACAGTCACACGGCATTCAGAGCACATCAGACTGCTCGCATGCAAAGTTTGAGCGAAAACAGACAACTTACTATTTTTAGCAGTCCGGCGTCCGACACGAATTTCAGGGCTCAGATGCAGAGTTTTTCTTTGCATGTTGGCATATTCCTTCTGGGTTTTTCGAGACCTTCGCGATATAACATGCAAAACGAGATGACAACTTCAGAATTCAGCCTTCCGAGGCTATTTTTAGGGTTTGCATGTCGGGTTTCTTTTGCGTGGGATGATTCTGGTGGGTTTTAGAGAGAGCGCGATGGTGTGACATGCAAATGGGGACTCACTCGGTAGCTGCTATTTTAGCGTGTGTCAGCGGCGGCTTCATGAGCCGCGCGTCCAAAGTGAACAAACAGAGATATCTTTGATATGCATGCAGAGCGAATTAGGGTTTCCAACTTTGGAAAAAAAGGCGTAAAAGTCGGTACGAAAACCGTGTAAACCAATCCAGCGTCCTTGGGCTATCTGGCGGTGAAATTTCAAGTCAAACGAGCACTTACTATTTATAGTAAGACAATTTGGAAACTGGCTAAAAATAGTAAATCAAGTGCATGCGTCAGTGTCAGCCAACAGGTCACGTGGTGAGGAGCGCCTCATTAAAATTTCAAATCAATCGGAGCAATGGAGCTATCAGAAACGAGAGGTTACTATTTATAGTAAGCTACCTCCAGAAATGTGCTAAAGATAGCAGGTCAGCTAAAAATGGCAGTGCCGACAGGACAAGGTTATGAGGATACAGTGCGCAAAATTTCAAGTCGTTCCGAGCCTCAGAGATGCAAATTCAGAGAGCTTACTATAAATAGCAGGGCATGAGAAGCTGGCGAAGACGAGAAAAATAGCTAAGTCTGGAACTTCATCCTTCACTTCCTTGAAAATGCGCCCATCTCAGCTGGAGGTCATGAAATTTCTCTAAGTGTTGGGCTCGTCCTTCACACAGGCCAAAATGCGCCCAAGGAGGAAAAAGTCAAAGGAAAGTCAACACGTTTATCCTGCAGGCATAGCAAAATGCGCCCTCAAGCACAAATGGCTGAGAAAATTTCTAAGTCAAAAAAAACTCCATCCACCTGCCTAGGCTAGGCTAAATGCTCCCACCTTTATGGCAAGTTGCTAAAAAAATTTCTAAGTATCAACTCTCATCCTTCACCCAGGCCAAAATGCGCCCAAGGTGCAAAAGTCAAAGAGAAGTCAATGATTTTTATCCAGTAGCCAGGCCAAAATGCGCCCAACTTGAAGCATGAGAGCTGGAAATTTTTCTAAGTCTTAAACTCGTCCTCCTCCTGGGTAGAAATGCGCCCAAAAGGCAAATGGTCAAAGTGGTCAAAGATTTCCATCCTCCTTGCATGCTCAAATGCGCCCAAATCATGCCATGTGAGGACAAAAATAAGAAGCTGAAAGGTCACATGAAGGCGTTTGAAAAGTTTATCCTCCATCAAGGCTGAAATGCGCCCAAGATGAATCAAGTCAACAAAGTCAAAGAGTTTTGTCCTCACCCCTCCAAATGCGCCCAAGTTAGGAGGGTAAAAGTAAGTGGTGGTAGTAAGTGAGGTGAAATGTGATTAAGGCGTGGTGGGAGCTTGGTAAATGCTAGGCGTTTTTCTTCTTCAAGCCCCTCAAATGCGCCTGAGGTGGTGGGTGGTGTTGGAGAATTTTTCCTAAGGCGTGGCTAGGGTGATATGTGTGAAATAATATGCTAGATGTGATTTCAAATTTCTCTAAGTGGTATGCGCTCAAGGTGAAATGTGCTAGAAAATATTGCAAAGTGGTGAACAAAGTTGCTAGGCATTGGAGCTCCAAAAATATTTTTCAAGTGTGAAGTAAAATGCGAAGTGGTGGCTAGAAGAACAAAATGTGCCAGGCACCTCTATGAATAAAATTTTCTAAGTGAAGTTGGTGTCTTTCTCACAGGCCAAAATTTTAAGGCAAAAAATTTCCAAGGCAAAATTTTCCCAAGAGATGATTTAAAAATTTTCTAAGGCACAAAATATTTTCTTCCTCTAGAAAATGTGTCTGAACTCTGAGGTGGTGGAATTTCTCAAGATGTGAGCAAAATTGCTAGTGATGAAGTTAGAAGATGCCAGCTCCGCAGGGTAGATAAATAATTTTCAAGTCAGGGCAACACAGGATCTTCACAGATGTGAAAAACGAATTTAAATTTCACAGGGAAATAATTTTCTAAGGTTCAAAATTCAAGAAAATCAAATGAACCCGTTCGTTGGGTACCCATGGGTTTGATGCGTTCTGGAGAAAATTTTCTTCTGGGTATTGAGGATTATCGATGAGGAGTTGATTTTAAAGTCTTCCATGCTTTGCTGTGGCCTTCAGGATGAGGATTTCAAGTGGGCACGAGGTTGATGAGTTTTCCTAAGGGAAACTTGAAAATTTTCTAAGGCAAATGTGAAGAAAATGTGTTTCCGAGATGAAATCCTCCAGATGATGGATTTGAAAGAAATTTCCTAGGTGAATTTGCTTAAATCCTTCGTGAAGATAGTTTTCTTGAGCCAGAGGTGAATAAAATCAAGGTCGTCAGAGCTCCAGCGAGTGAAATGAATTTCTTGAAGATGTAGTTGAAGTAGATGATACGCCTTTGAAGAAGATGGATTGGAATTTGGCTAAGGCATGAGGAATCATGAAGGAGGATAAAGTTGACTAGCGAGGATGATGAGCCCTTGAAGATCAGAACGTGAAAATCCCGGTGAGTAAATTAAGATTATATTATGAAGTGTTCTAATACTCTTCTCCTCGCTTGTTTTGCAGGAGGAACGTCGAGACCAGGCAGTGATGACTTAGGTGATCAAGCAGATACTCCAAGACTACATTTCAACCTCGAAGGATGAAAATTGTGAAAAATGGCTAAGTGTTGAAGAAATGTTTTCAAAACTCAAGATGGAAGCTCGAACAAAGTTGAAGAACAACGCCAAGAAAGAAGATCAAGAATAGTGTGAACGCGTCTACAAATGGAATCTTCTAGAAGGAATAATGGACATTATGGCTCATTTATTACCCCACTCTCCTTTGTGGCGGTTTTTAGGGCAAATCTTGTTTAGGGCTGAAGTGGCACGATTTTAGCCACTCTATTGATTGTAACCCTAGCCGTCTTTTGGGACTTGGCTAGCTATATAAAGGGGGAGTCCCCCTCATTTGTAAATTATTAGAAAGTAGACATTAGAAGTAGAGTTTAGATGTCAAACTAGAGAGTAGAGCGGAGGTACTTTAGTTGTAATATCTTAGCATAGTAGTTTAGATTGAAAAGGAAGGAAAGTCTTCCCTTTGGATACTTTGTAAGAAGTTGTCATGTATGCTTTCATAATAAAAGAATTTTCATTGATGGTGAATTCCTCTTTGTTGTGAATAGTTGTTGAGGCTTCTTCGTCCTTCTAATTCACGTAGCATCTTGAAGTAGCTTAAAGTAAAGTAGATTTCATTTCATGCAAGTATTTAGTAGTTGTGGAATGTGGTACTTGATTTGAACAAAACTTCGCTTGTCCATACCACTAGCGGGCTCGCTGACGGTGGGTTCGCCTTGCGTGGTCAACTGGAACTTTGTGAAACTTAACTTCGATTATGGTTTATATGCTGGCATGCGTCGTTGTGATGGTGTCTTCATGTTAAATCGTGATCTGAACATCTTAAGTCACTCCTCTGAAGATTGCACCAGTTCCGCAGAAGCTGTCCGAAGTGAGGCAAAACGGAGCTTGGTTGAAGCTTGTGAGAATTGATCGCCATGTCCCACACCCTAGAGTAGACTAGAACACTCTTATCCCTACACCCTTTAAATTCAGTTCATTTCTGGTTAGAATTAGGAAACCTGTGCTCACCTGCCAAATCATTTGAATTACGCGAAAGCCCTTAGTCTACTGTCTGTTGTCAGCTGTCGAACAATTGTGTAAGTCCCCTTGACATACCAGCAATATCACATTGAGCCAACTGAGTCTATTCGCACTTAAGGAACCTTGGAGTTGAAAGCATGATCTTACTCGCAATCTTAGCATGCTGAATACTTTGATCAAGAGAGAATAGAGCATCCGTTGGGAGACTTTATTCTGTGTTGGTGCGGTCTCAAAAACCACGTCAACAATTCCAAAGGCAGAAAATTAGAGTTTTTGGATCAGTTTTGGCAAGGCACTTTATAGTGGTATCAAAGCTTGGATCTTGTTAGCCTGTTGGGGAACGTCAGTGTGAGTCATAGGTTCCATGGATGATATAATTTTTGCTTATGAAGGGTGCTTTACACTTCCACAAGATATTAGAAATGAACTTCCCTTCTTCAACAATCCAAAGAAATCTTGGGTGGCGCCATTGATTCAACGACAAATTTCTATCAGGAAAAGTTTGGAGTCATGGAAAACCTCACTAAGAAAAAAGGAGCAGCATGAGGTATCTATGGGTGAAACATCTAGGAATCTCCATGATGAATTTTCAGTAGTTGGTGACCAGCATACTGCTGATCCTAAAGAGAACATGACACTCCATGATGACTTCAAGAGTAAAGAAGAGCAAGTGATGATAGAAGACAACTTGGAGCAACTACACGAAGATAAGTCTTCTTGTGATGTCTCATTGGGTGAATAATTAGATTGTGGTTTGATAAATGAAGGTCCATTGAAGACTCAAAATGTAGAGGTGGTTGAGTTGGTTGATCTTGTACTTAGTGGAGTAGCCACTAGATCATTGACTACACATGATGAAGGTAACACTCTACAATGGCATCATATGATTACTAATGGTTTGAGAACAACAACATGATGTCTCATCATTCTCATGAGATTGGAGCCTTGGTTCATGATCAAGCCAATGACACAATAGCAACCATTGATGGCAACCATAGACCAATTGTGAGACATGAAAATATCAAGCAGTAAAGGACTGATTTTGTTTATTTTGGCATAGAAGAAGTAAGGAGATCCAAAATGATGAATGAAGAATAGGTGAGGAAAGCCAAAGAGGCTAAGTTGGTGGCTACCAATGCAAGAAAACATCTTCAAGAAGTCAAAGCAAAGGTCAATCTCATTAACATAGCAAGGCAAGAAAGGATTGACAACATTAGAAGACTGCTTGAATCTAAAAATACATATTGTTCTATGAGGATGATGAGATGTGCTTGGTTCCAAGCAAGAGGAAACAAGAACAGGATGAAACTTCTTCATATGAGACTGAAGTTGTTCATAGCTTGGAAACTTAGTTGAAGGTGAAGGAGGATGAGATTATTGCAGCCCTATCTCATCATGACAAGATGCACAAAAAAATCGAGGATCATATTTGGGCAGTTCAATTAGAGAGGAGACAAAAGGGGATTGGAGTAGAGTCTTCTCTTGATGATTTGCAGGTTGTCAAAGAAGGTATGGAGACAATGAAGTCAAATTATTGGAACCTTCTTTTAGATCGTGACCACCTGGTTAGCCTTGTTAAAAGGTTGATTTGCACATTGGATGACAGTATTGATTCAACCTCTTTTCAAGGAGTAGATGGTATTCATGATAGTATCCTTCTCACTCCTGATAGTGAGTCAGGAAATTTGCAGTTGCTTTCCAAGGGAGGTCTTGATGAAATTGCACAGTGGAAGACCATTGATGTTGAGATGGAAGGACTTCCAGATATGACATTTGAGGCGGACCAGCACAGTCTTTGGAGTCAGCATGGTGAGTCAAATATATAGGTTTGGGATCCAAGTGGCTAGTGGACAGGTGTAGTTGATTCTCCATTCAGGCATAAGATGTTTTGGCAGTCAAGTTGGATTATCAGTTGTAGATTGCTTGAGGACAAACAATCTTTGGGAAGGGAGGATTGTCATGTCCCCGAATTGGAGGTATGGTGATTTAATTAAATTATTTAATTAAGTTGTCCAAATTATTGATATTTCATGAGGATAGCTTAATTGATGATTTAATTAAATCAAGAGGTGTTATTAAATTAATTATTTATTAAGTTATTCCAAAAAATAAAATATCAAAAGGGATGACTTATTATTTAATTAATTTAATAATAAAAAGTGATTTAAGTGACTTAATAATAAAATAATAAAATAATAAAGTCACTTAAGGAATAAATTAGGAATCTTGTAGAAGCCTCTTGGTGATGAGGTTGAAAAAGTGTAAGAGACCGGGTGTCTCTCAACCCCAAACCCTAACTGTGAATACTGTTTTTGAGAGTTCTGTATTTTTTTGTGTTTTTGAAGGGTTTTTGCAATAAACATGAAAGCTGCGATTTTACACTAAAAATGCTCAAAAATTCATAATAAATCTAAAGACACAAGATATGCTTTGAAACTGCTCAGAAGATGTAGGCGCATGACTTTATTAAGTTTCCAGAGCACATACAATATGTAAAATGAACATGTGAAGGAAATACAATTTTTATTCTATGGAACCTGATTTTCTTGCAGCCTCAGAAGATTGATAAGAAATGTACGGCCCAAGATAGGGAGTAAACTCCAGTCTCCAGATACCACGCCTCAAGCTTCAGAATACCAAGGCGTCCCTATTGCAACAGGAAGAAGACCCCAGAGATGAAGGCATATTCCCAGATGAAGATGTATGGCCTTGCTGGTACAAGTCTGTACGGCCCAACAGCAGCACTTAATATGGTATGGCTTCAATGAATACACTGCTAGATCTCTGTTCCACAATCTCAAATGGTGCGCCACTAATAACTGATGAAAATCTCTGATAAAACCTTCCTGAAATCGATGAATAATCTCAACTGCAACTTCTGTGTGAAGTCACCAAGTAGACAATCTTCAACTGGTATTGCACAGTCTCAGTATGCCAGATTCTGAAGAGGTATCATTCTCCAAAATCGTTCGTCTGCTGAAACCCTAGGTTTTGCAAACTTCAATGCTCAGAGCAAAAAGAAGACAAATTGAATAATCAAGACATAAGAGTTCGATTTGTCTTTGGCAGTCAATATATAAGCTTCTTGAGAAATTCGACCATACCCTCTTTTTAATAATCATTTAAATAAATGATTTAATTTGCCTGTTTGGACTTAGGAGAAATATTTAAATAATAGGCGCCTTCTTCATTAATGAATAAATACTCATTCATTAAATTAATTATGCCACTTAATTATAAAGTATTAAAATACTTTATAATACGCCTTAATTATAATATTTAAATAAATTAATAAAGTGACTTTAATATAAAGTCAAAATATTAATTATTCAATAAATCATTAAATACTCCGTTATTTCTCCATCTGACCATCAAACTGATGAGCTGGGTCCTCTGAGCTAAACAGCTGAACCAGGTGCCCCTGCCCAAAATAGCAGCTTCCGCCTGTCTGACTTTCTAAAAATAGAAAGTCTCTGAAAAACCACTCAGAAGGATTCTGCGAAGGCTCGACCGGAAACAATTGCAAGAAAGAAGCTCCTAAACATTGGGTAACTGCCTCAATTGATCCTCTACACATATCTGTCAGCCTGCGAGGACCAGGATGATAGGCTAACCACATATCCAGCTGCGCTGACTAGGATGGGGACATCACAGTCCGCCCTCCCTGAAATTGCTTGTCCTCAAGCAATCTCAACTCTGGATGCTGTAAAATCTCCTCTGACTCCCATGTAGCATCCTCAATTGGCAAATCTCTCCACTTGATCAGATATTCCCTGATCACCCACCTCCGAAGGTGTCTCTCTCATCTCGAGGATGGCCTCAGGTACTAGTATCAGTTTCCCTTCGTCATCAAGGGGTGGTAGAATTGGAGAGGGTGTCGCATGCTGACCCAATGCCTTCTTCAGGCGAGAAACGTGGAACACATTGTGAACCCTGCTATCTGCTGGTAAGTCCAACTCATAAGCAACCTCGCCCACTCGTCTGACAACACGGAATGGACCATAGTAACGAGGTTTCAGCTTCTCTACCCCACTCTTCCGCAGAGTAGACTGACGATACGACTGCAACATAAGGTACACCATATCACCCACATCAAAGGAACGCTCAACCCTCTTCTGATCAGCATACTGCTTTTGCTGATTCTGTGCCCGCTGGATATTGTCTCTGAGAGACCTCAAAATGTCCTGCTGACTCATCATGATATCCCCTGCACTCGACACTCTGCTATCACTCAATATCAGGTCCAAAAGGTTGGGCGCCTCATACCCATATAAAGCCATGAAGGGTGTCATCTGTATCGTCATGTGGTGAGTCGAGTTATAACAATACTCGCAGAGGTATATCCACCTCACCCAAGCTCTCTGCTGTCCAGCTATGTAATTGCGCAAGTAACCTTCCACCCACTTATTGACAATCTCTGTCTGCCCATCTGTCTGCGGATGGTAGCTGGTACTCGGTGTCAATTCGGTCCCACAGAGCCTGAACAACTCCTTCCAAAAGTTGCTCATAAACCGACTGTCTCTATCGCTGACTATCGTCCGAGGCAACCCATGTAACCGGAATACCTCTCTAAAGAAGAGCTCCGCAGTCTGCGATGCTGTGAATGTAGTGGTAATCGGGAAGAAGTGAGCATATTTGGTCAACCGATCAACCACTACGTAGATGCAATCTTTACCTTGGGCTTTCGGCAAACCCGTGATAAAGTCCATCGACAAACACTCCCACTTCCTGTCAGGTATTGGAAATGGCTGAAGCAACCCAGTAGGATAAGCGTGCTCCTGCTTGTTCTGCTGGCAAACAGAACACTCTCGAACATACTGTAGAACATCAATTTTCAGCCCTCTCCAAGTAAACCGTTCCCGAACCAGCTTATATGTTTTGAAGTAGCCGGGATGGTCCGCCATAGGAAGATCGTGAAAGGCTCTCAAAACTGTAGCTCTCAACTCAGAATCAGGAATCAGAAAAATCCGCCCTTTGTAAATGATCAAGTCATCTACAATAGTGTACCTGCTATCCTGCTCTGTCCTGTCAACAATGCTAGAAGCCCATGGGTTCTTAGCATACTCAGCAATAATCCGATGCCTCCAATCCTCTGAGATCTGTGCCATGGCATTCAACTGAGGTCTACGAGACAAGGCATCAGCTACAACATTCTGCTTCCCCTTAATGAAGGTGATGTCAAAGTCATACGACTGCAATTTGCTGACCCATTTTTGCTGTCTCTCATTTAGGTCTCGCTGTCCAAGGAAGTGTTTCAGGCTATTGTGGTCTGTACGAACACTGAATTTGCTGCCTACCAAGTATTGCCTGAACTTAGCCAAAGCATGCATAATGGCTAACATCTCCTTGTCGTAAATGTTGTAGAACCTCTCAGGACCCCTAAGCTTTCTGCTCTCAAAAGCAATAGGGTGTCTCTCCTGCATTAGAACGGCACCAATGCCCTCTCCTGAAGCATCGCAAAACAAATCAAATGACTTAGTAAAGTCAGGCAATGCTAGCACCGGACATGAAGTCATGATCACCTTAAACTTGTCAAAGAACTCCTGCGCCTGTGGTGACCAAGTAAAAGCCCCCTTCTTTGTCAAATCAGTAAGGGGTGCGGCGTGACGTGAGAACCCACTAACAAATCTCCTGTAAAAAGCACACAACCCAATGAAGCCTCTGAGCTGCGTAAGGTTCTCAGGTACCGGCCTTTCAACTATAGCCCAGACCTTCTCGGGGTCCATACTCACTCCCTTGGCACTAATGATGTGCCCCAGATACAACTCCTCCTCCATACCTAGCTCACACTTGGATTCCTTGGCATAGAAAGACTCATCAGCCAAGATACCCAAAACTGTGTCTAAGTGAGCTAAATGCTCCTCCCATGACCTGCTATATACCAAAATGTCGTCGAAGAAGACCAATACAAATCTCCTCAGCTGAGAACTGAAGACACTGTTCATAGTAGCCTGAAAGGTGGCAGGTGCATTGGTTAGACCGAAAGGCATAACCAAGAACTCGAAGTGACCGCAATGACACCTGAAAGCGGTTTTCTCAATATCCTGCTCCCTCATCTAAATCTGGTGGTACCCGGATCTCAAATCAATCTTCGTGAAGAAGATAGCACCATGTAACTCATCAATCAACTCATCGATGCGTGGTATTGGGTACCTGTTCTTAATTGTCCTCTTGTTGAGCTGTTGGTAGTCTATGCACATCCGAAGTGATCCATCCTTCTTCTTCACCAATACAACCGATGAAGCAAAAGGTGATTTGCTAGGTCTAATGTGTCCCATGGCCAACAACTCATTGATGGTCTTCTCAATCTCATCCTTAAGTCGTTTCGGATGCCTGTAGGGGGTGATCATAATGGGCTTTGCACCCTCCTCAACCTCAATGATATGCTCCGTGCCTCTGTCTGGAGGTCTACCAAGTGGAATGTCACTAAACACTTTGGAGTGTTTAGTCCTCAATATCTGAATGTCAGGGTGGTACTCACCCTTCTACTGCTCCTACTGTGTTGGCATCAACATACACTCCGCAGCCCAGTCAACCATATCATGACGAATGAGTCTCTCCATCCGCCTGAACGAAACCATCCTCAGATTACTGTCTCTAATGGCCTTGATGACATGAGGTCTCCCATCAACCTTAAACTTCATCTCCATGTCTCGCAAATTGAGTGTGAACTCACCCAAATCGTGCAACCATGCCATCCCTAACACCACATCAGTATCTCCCATGTTAACAACATAGAATTCAGTCTTGAACTCATAGTTGTTCAGTCGCATCGAAAAATCAGTAATCTTTCGATCACATCTGAGGGTGTACCCATCAGCCACCTTAACTCGAATACCCTCAAACTGCTCTGTCTGAATACCATGTCTCTCTACCAGCCGTGCATCAATGAAATTGTGTGTAGCACTCGTATCCAGTAACGTGATCACCTTCTGGCCTGCTAGGAGCCCGCGAAGTCTAAACGACCCATCTCTCTGAAGGCTAGTCAAATGGGCTTCCTGTAGCTTCCTTCCTCCTTTGTTTTCACCCTCATTTTCGGACCTGTCATCATCTGAATGCTCGGAATCAGCTTGCTGGTCTGACAGATCAGATTTCTCTTCGCCCTCATAAAACCATTCCATCTGATTGTTTTTGACCTTGGGACGAAGTGGGCATACATGTTTTTCATCGTAGGGTGCCTTGCACCAAAAACACAATTTTTTCTTCCGCAATTCATTCAGTGTTTCTCTGTCAAAGGGTGGTGCATTCTGTTTCTTAGGATCTGGTGGATCCCTCCTTTTGTCAAAGGGTCTATTCCTATCAAAAGACCTATTAGGCCTCGTGTAGGGTGTCGAACCTGGAGTGAACTTGCTGCGAGGTGCTGCAAGCTCCATATTCCGTGCCTTCCTCATGGCCTCCTGAAGGGTAGGAGGGTCAAATGCCTTGACCCAACCTCTCATAGGCTCTGTCAACCCCTCAACGTAAAGTATAATGAGTCTCCGCTCTGAAATGCCTGTCACCATGACTGCAACCCTCTGAAACTCACCAATATAAGAATCCAAACTACCCGTCTGTCTGAGCTGAGCTAGCTCCCTGAAGTAAAGTTCCGGATCCTTCTTATCAAAACGCTCTATGAGCCTGCTGGTGAACTCCTGGTAAGTATTGACCGCATGATGGCCAAGTGTGTACATGTCGTGATGCCACCAATCATGCGCCAGCCCATCAAGATGCAAAGTAGCAAACTTAATGGCCTCGTCCTCCTGCATAGGTCTCAGTGAAAGATAGTTGTCCAATTTCTGGACCCAAGACCTCGCTGATGTCTTATCAGAACCATCATAGTATGGCAAGGTGATTTTGCTGACTGCGTACTGCAAATCCCTGTTCACCTGTGGCTGTGGCTGCTGATGCTGGGGAGCTCTACGGTCAAATCTGCCTCCTCTAGGTTTATGAACATCCATAAACTCATGAAAAGATAATGCCTGCCTGATCTCAGGTGCCAATGATAGGTACTCACCGTGAAACCTAGTCACATCTGCTACTGACATGCCTGAAACTCCTGATGATGCCCCTCTGAAACTCCTGATGCATGCCCCTGGATGCTCTGCCCTCGGAGTCGGAGGTGGGGTCTCTCTGGGTAAGAATGTAGGCTGTCCAGGCCTACGCTCCTGATAGCTCGGTGACGGCTGTCGTGGTGCTGATGCCAAAGGCTGATCCACTCCTGCAGTCCTGCTCGACTGTCCGATCTGAATATAATGTGGCTGTGATGGAGTACACTGCCTAATAGTGCCCATCAACTGGGACATCATGTCCATCATGTTATCATGCTTGCGTCTGAACTCCTCATCAGTAATGTCGCCCTCTACATGCGCTTTCCCTGAATCCCTATGTGTCTTTGTAGGATCTCACGGTCTGCCATTAGGGTTGCAACACTGTTCTCGCTGCTGTTGGAGCTAGATCTGTGAATACCCAGTACTCCTGACACTGTCTCACCTTCAGGAATAGGTGGACCTGTCCAATCCTCAACTCTACCTATTCCTGTACCCTTGGTATAATGAATAATGTCTCTACTCATGAAAAAGCAATCAAAAAGCACTCTGTATTCTGAAAAAGCAACTGAAAAAGCACAGGATGGCAGGAAAATTGTGCTCTGATACCACTGTAAGAGACCGGGTGTCTCTCAGCCCCAAACCCTAACTGTGAATACTGTTTTTGAGAGTTTTGTATTTTTTTGTGTTTTTGAAGGGTTTTTGCAATAAACATGAAAGCTGCGATTTTACACTAAAAATGCTCAAAAATTCATAATAAATCTAAAGACACAAGATATGCTTTGAAACTGCTCAGAAGATGTAGGCGCATGACTTTATTAAGTTTCCAGAGCACATACAATATGTAAAATGAACATGTGAAGGAAATACAATTTTTATTCTATGGAACCTGATTTTCTTGCAGCCTCAGAAGATTGATAAGAAATGTACGGCCCAAGACAGGGAGTAAACTCCAGTCTCCAGATACCACGCCTCAAGCTTCAGAATACCAAGGCGTCCCTATTGCAACAGGCAGAAGACCCCAGAGATGAAGGCATATTCCCAGATGAAGATGTACGGCCTTGCTGGTACAAATCTGTATGGCCCAACAGCAGCACTTAATATGGTACGGCTTCAATGAATACACTGCCAGATCTCTGTTCCACAATCTCAAATGGTGCGCCACTAATAACTGATGAAAATCTCTGATAAAACCTTCCTGAAATCGATCAATAATCTCAACTGCAACTTCTGTGTGAAGTCACCAAGTAGACAATCTTCAACTGGTATTGCACAGTCTCAGTATGCCAGATTCTGAAGAGGTATCGTTCTCCAAAATCGTTCGTCTGCTGAAACCCTAGGTTTTGCAAACTTCAATGCTCAGAGCAAAAAGAAGACAAATTGAATAATCAAGACATAAGAGTTCGATTTGTCTTTGGCAGTCAATATATAAGCTTCTTGAGAAATTCGACCAAACCCTCTTTTTAATAATCATTTAAATAAATGATTTAATTTGCCTGTTTGGACTTAGGAGAAATATTTAAATAATAGGCGCCTTCTTCATTAATGAATAAATACTCATTCATTAAATTAATTATGCCACTTAATTATAAAGTATTAAAATACTTTATAATACGTCTTAATTATAATATTTAAATAAATTAATAAAGTGACTTTAATATAAAGTCAAAATATTAATTATTCAATAAATCATTAAATACTCCGTTATTTCTCCATCTGACCATCAAACTGATGAACTGGGTCGACTCTGAGCTAAACAGCTGAACTAGGTGCCCCTGCCCAAAATAGCAGCTTCTGCCTGTCTGACATTCTAAAAATAGAAAGTCTCTGAAAAACCACTCAGAAGGATTCTGCGAAGGCTCGACCGGAAACAACTACAAGAAAGAAGCTCCTGAACACCGGGTAACTTCCTCAATTGATCCTCTACACATATCTGTTAGCCTACGAGGACCAGGATGATAGGCTAACCACATATCCAGCTGCGCTAACTAGGATGGGAACATCACAAAAAGTATAAAAAGAGGCTTTGGCTATGCATTTGGACATCTCGAGTTGTAAACACTTTTCTATTACACTGCTGAAGCTGAATGCTTAGCTCATTGTTTTCCAGTCTTCATTTGTGAAAGACCAAACCTAGCTGGTTAAGTGCCAATTTCGGTTGTGCAACACCAACCCTAGTTGGAATTGGGAGGAGTTACTTCAGACTTAAATAGGGCCAAATTTTGGAGTAAAGGAAAAATTGATTTCACATATAGACTTGCAGATTTGTATGAAGTATTTTCAGTCCAAGACAAGGACGATTTTGTGGAAGGAAGGCATTTAGGTTGAAAGTTAATTGAAGTTGATAATAGTGTGAAAATAAAATCAGAACTTGATGTTTGCTGGGCGCACCTTGAAGGAGGACGAATTCACTCATTACAACTCATATCTTCATCAAATTGCATAGAGGCTTGCATCATTTATTCTAGGTAGCTTGGAGATCATTCATGGTACTAGTAGGAGGCCGATATTGATTGTATTATTTCACATTTGATACTTTTGACCAGAACAAGGGGGGCTGTGAAGGTGTGATTTTGCTTCAAAAGGCCATAATAAAATCTGAGGTAATTCATGGAGCATCGTAGGAGGTCTAAGAAGAGAGGTGCAACACTTTTGGAGGTATTGGTGACACCAACAAGGAGGTTCGAATAAATATTTGGAGGCTGCCATTAAGTTCTAGGTTCCTGTTGATGTGATTTTTGTGACCGCACCAATCAGTAGAACAAAGTTGTCCGAAGGCTACTCAGTTCTCTCTTGATCAAAGTATTCCGTGCGCTAAGATTGCAAGAAAGTTCGCACGTTCAACTCCAAGGTTCCGAAATACTTAGAATACCCTCAGTTGGTTTGATGTGAATTGCTGTTTTCATGAGGGGACTTACACAATTGTTCAGGATTCTTGCAGTTAACATGTAAATGGCAATATAGTACGTTTTCCTAAAACTAACCAAAGATGAACGGAAAATAAATGAGTGTAAGGGTGAGAAAGTTCTAGATTCTATTCTAAATGCAAGATATGTGGAGCTCGATTTCAGCAGACTTCGACCGAATTTCACCTAGCCTCACGTCGGACAGCTTCAGCAAAATTGGTGCAATCTTCAAAGGGATAGCCAGATTACAATTTAGAGCATGAACGTTGAAATCATTTTTATGAGTGTAAGGGTCAAGTGAAGAGATTTTGCTCAAAGCCATAATAAAATCTATTCATGGAGCATCGTAGGAGGTCTGCAACACTTTTGGAGGTATTGGTAGGTTTGAATAAATATTTGGAGGCTGCCATTAAGTTCTAGGTTCCTGTTGATGTGATTTTTGTGACCGCACCAATCAGTAGAACAAAGTTGTCCGAAGGCTACTCAGTTCTCTCTTGATCAAAGTATTCGTGCGCTAAGATTGCAAGAAAGTTCGCACGTTCAACTCCAAGGTTCCGAAATACTTAGAATACCCTCAGTTGGTTTGATGTGAATTGCTGTTTTCATGAGGGGACTTACACAATTGTTCAGGATTCTTGCAGTTAACAGTAAATGGATGATTGGAAGGGATGTATGTAATGTGGATGATTTAGCAATATAGTACGTTTTCCTAAAACTAACCAAAGATGAACGGAAAATAAATGAGTGTAAGGGTGAGAAAGTTCTAGATTCTATTCTAAATGCAAGATATGTGGAGCTCGATTTCAGCAGACTTCGACCGAATTTCACCTAGCCTCACGTCGGACAGCTTCAGCAAAATTGGTGCAATCTTCAAAGGGATAGCAAAAGATATTCAGATTACAATTTAGCATACATATACCATGAAGACGACACATATAAGCATGCAAATCACAATCGAAGTTAGACTCAAGATAATTTCCAGTCGACCACGCAAGAGCTTGTCATCAACAAGCTGAAATGAAGTCAACAAAACACCACACATCCAAAGTAAAACATGAAATGAAAAAGCTACTTTATGCTACTTGGATCCGAAAGGATGAAGAGACCTTGCTAGCTATCCATGACAAAGACGAATTCCACCATCAATGAAAAGATCTATTATCATGAAAGTTTTACACAACAATCTCCACAAAAGTTTTCAAAGGGAAAACTTTCTTTCTTCTCCACACTATGCTATGCTAAGCTACAAAATTATACTATCACTCTCTGCTCTAGTCTCTAGTCTGATGTCCAATCTAATTCTAATTTCTAATGAGATACAAATGAGGGGGACTCCCCCTTTTATAGATGGCCAAATCCAATGGACGGATCAGATTACAATCGTGTCATAACCCCCCTTTTTTGGTGTAATTTGCTTAATTAATACATTATATAATTCTTGATTATTTATTTATATAAATATTATTGTGAAATTATTTATAGATAGCCGGTATGTTAAATTGTAAATAAATTGTTTATTAAGATTAAATGAAATGTTTATTAATTAATAAAGTGTAAATGAAAAGATTTGTAATTTAAAGAGTAGATGAGATATTTGTCAATAATAAATCAATAATTGAATTCACTAATCTTTATTCGAATAAATAGAAATCATAAAATAATAAATACACTTTACATATTCGCAATGTTTAAAAAGAGAAAGAAGAACTTAAATCGTAAATTTTTGGTTTGCCGTTAATTTCCTCAAGCGGCACGCACAGGGGATTCTTCCAAAAGGCACGCACTGGGCACGTGGCCACCAGACGTTGCTGGAGACGCGACCTCTCAGACAGAAGCGACGCTTGAAGATGACTCTCCACTCGTCTTATAAACCGTGGTGTATGCAGCTTGCAGGGCGCGGAGTTTGTGGACGAAATAGGAGGTTGGGCGCATAGCCAGTTCCGGGATTACGAGCATAACCTAGCAGGAACGCGAAACACCAGTTATGAACGCGGCAACACAGGTGTGTATGGTTATTCCGAACTTGAGAACTAAATATGCACGACCTTTGTCATTTTGAGTAAATACGACCAAGCCTATCGTAATCTGAATACAGCGCTCATTTACACAGTTTGTTAATGGGAACTGAATATAATTAATATAACTGGGAAGTGCATATAATTTAGTGATAAGAGATCCATATCACATGTTTGCATAAATAATTTGACTGTAGTTGTTTCATGTAATCTTAAGTGAAATCAGAATAGATTTAGCAATATAAGATGCTCTATCAAATTATGGACTTTCTCTTTTAGTCATAAGGGTAGGGAATTGAATATGCATTGAGGAATGCAGAGACTAGGATACCTTCAAGGTAGGCCACCCTCTGTAGGCAGGCTGCGGTCTGTCACTGGGGGCCGAGAGGGTCGTTACAGCAGGCGTTGTAGACCGCTCTCGGGCTGAGAAGGTTATCACTAAGGGCATTCTCATGTATATTCACTCCTCTTCACCTATGAATGTTGGAGCAAAGGAGTAGTAATTTGAAGTGTTCTATAAATATGTTAATTCTACTCAAAACAAGTAAGAACTGATATATATAAATTACTTATCTTCCAAAAGAAAAAGGATAAAGAAATAATTTAATGTTGCTTCATTGCAATTAAATTAATGTTACTTCGATTATTATTCTTATTTTTATAAAATATTGGTATTCATAGGTCATTTCTTAAATCTCTAAAAGGGGAACATTACAAATCGGCTGAATGGCCCAGATCGTGCCACCTCAGCCCTAACCCTAAAAACTGCCAGAATGGGGAGTGGTGTAATAAATGAGCAAAGATTCCCACTCACTCCCAAAATAGTAAAGGCAATTAATGCCCACATTCAGTCTTCTAGAAGATCATCGTCCAGTAGTGCATTCCCATTCTCCTTCTCTCTGGCAGCAAACTCAATGAATTTGCTAAGTACAACCTCAACCTCCTGACTTGAAATGGGTGGAATGCAATCAAGCTGGAACTCTAACACGGTGATTGACGTCTCATGCCGTGCACAAGATTTTCTCCAAGCAACTAAGGAATCCTGCGTGCTCTGGATCAAGCTGGAGAAAGTAGAGGTGTTCTCAAAGTCATCCTGTACGAAGGTCTTCACCTCTGAGAAGTAAGGCACCAGCCTACCCCTCAAATTATCAGTAGTCACCTCATTTGGATTCAATCGCCTAGCAAATATGGCCTCGAAAGTATTCTGGACTCCATCAATGATATTGGCCATAGCCTTCCGTACTCTAGTTGAATCTGCCTGTGCTGCGTTGAAGAAACCACTTCCTGTGATTGCTGAAGAATACCATCTAGAAAAGTCGTACCTGTCATTCTCCTGAATGACCCCTCCATCAATCAACAACCGCAAAGGAACATGTCTCAATGCCTCAAGACGCTGAATAACCTTGCTCTGATAAACGAAGCATCTCCCCAGGCCTGATCAACTGCTCCATCCGTGCAAAATACCGGAAGCCTGCTGAAAAGCAAGAGCAAGGTCCTCCATAAACTTTTCTGTCTCAACACGAACTCCCGTGACCCACTGTCTCCGCCTCCTGTGCCATCTTCCCCAACTCCAACAAGCCACTGATTGACTCTCTAGGTATCTCAGGTGGAAGCTCTATCGCTGGAATCTCCTGCCCATGAGGACGAGACAACTGCTGCACATATCCAATCAAAGCCTTATGCTCTCTTTTCAACTTCTTGTACTTTCCTTCCTTTTTAAATAACCTGTCCTTGAGGGCGAGGTAGGATTTATCACACTCCTCTACAATCTGTGCACTTGTGGGGCGTCCTATCTCCAAAGTTGTGACCACGTAGTTTTCTGGTACTGCTTCATCTCGGTCACAATCAACCTGTGGCACTGCCATGTGAAGGGTGCGAGAGCCATCCTCTTCAGTGGATATCTTTGAAAACTTTCGTGTTTCTTTTGTGGAGGCACACTGATCCTGTTCAAAAACTCTTCCATCTCAACTGCTGGATCAATCTCCTCGCTGGGGCTTCTTCTCATCCTATCTCTGAGCCAATCAGGTACTGTATACAGTATATCAAATGGCTGTTGTTCTTGTGCCTCTACTTCATGGACTTGTTCAACTTCTATATCATTCTGGCGAGGCTCATCATCCTCAAGTGGCTGAGTATCTCCTGAAACTATATCATCATCATCCAAAGCCGTCTCCAACTCATGCTGAAACTGAGGGTTAGTAGTAGTCCCCTCATCATCTTGCTGATCGTCTCTAGTAGGTGCGTTGACGCTCTGGCCAACTGACTCTCTCCGTGGTGGCTGATTATCTTCTTGTACTGCTTGCATCTGATTCAATGCATTTCTTTGATCAGCAAATAAAGAAACCTCTTGTATACTTGGAGAACGTGTCTCCAGTGGCATGGGTGATTCAACTACAACTCTTGGAGGTTCTGGCTGAACAGGCTCCTGCCGATCTGGCTCTTTCCTTCTAGATTCTGGGCCTCGTGTGATTTGTTTCTTCTTGCTGGTGGTGGGTGTCCTGTGATCTCCCATCAAATTGTAAGTCAATGCAATCGACTTACTCTTCAGCCTGCTCACCCGTCTGTCAACCCATGGTCTAGTGAATGTTAAGACCGGAATGGAAAGTGTGTCCAAATCTGCTATCTCTGGTTCTGACCAATCCGGAAGTGGAAGTGGAGTATTTCTCACTGCTTCATAATCTGGATGGATGACGTTCATGTCCTCATCCACCTGGTCTGGTACCGGAATGACTTCACACTCCTTGATCATGCTTATTGGCAACCTAGAGAACATTCTCTTCCTGACTTCAACTTCGCCTAATGCATTAGCCCAATAATCCTCAATGTTTGCCTTGTGTTAAAACTCTTTTGACAGTATCCATTTGATGTTGTTATGCGGATCATAGTGCTGTCGGCTGGTGTGATATGAAAAGTGATAAAACTGAAGCTCGCTCTCGGCTTCTCTAGCTGCCTATAATGAAGGACACACTTCATCGGAATTGCCCATGACAATTGGAAAGTCAACACCTCCCTCCTTTTTCTTTTGAATCTTATCGTAGGCAACCAATTGCCTAGATATCTCTAACATCAATATTCTGTTGGTTGGGTACTTAGGCAGCCTATATGGATAAGAAGAAAATCCTTGCAGCCTTATGTAAGAAAACTTCGGAAACTGTATAAACCAACACCCATACCTCTCAATCAATTCCTGGGCTTCCTTCGAGATTCTGTGATGCATCCGATCCTGAAGTGTTCTCGTGATGTGCATGGTGAAGGCGTCATTGGCACGCTTGTAATGAGTAATGCTTGTCAAGTGCAATTGCGGACAAGCCTCATGAATTTTGAACTGGTGAGAGCCACAACCAACAGGTTCCCTGTATGAAATTCCTCGATACTTCGTCATACGGGCCAGCATGTAAATGATGTAAGAGCTCATATAAAATGTCTTCGTTCTTCTTAGGTTCAGGAGCTGCTCGTGCAAATTGTCACTGATCATTGCAGCCTAGTTGACGTAATCCTTTCCTTCCAGCACGAGGTTGATGTAATAGAACATCCATGGCTCGAAAATAAACGACTGCGGGCAACCTCCAACTCTGCTTAGCATCATGATAAGATCACAATACTCCTGCTTCAAGTTGTCTGCTATGATTTGTCTCGGCAGCTTTGTACGAGAAGGCCTGGGATTGCTCATCCAGTGAGTATTGATTGTATCTGTACACCTCTCGAATGCAGTAGCATACATTCGTTCAGGTCGTTCTTTGGACTTGTAAATCATGTTTCTATGCACTGGGATTCCAAAAGCCTCGCCAATAGCTGAAGGAGTGAGGTTGGCGAGCACTTGTCCATCTGGTGACATGATTGATTTGTGTTCCTTCTCATAGCAGTTGGCGCACTCCATCATCAACTCTGGACACTGAATGGCTGGTGGGAAACTAGCAGCTGCATATAATCTACTTTGAACAATGTTGTGTGAGGTGTCTGAAGGATGATGATGACCAATTCCCAGTATTTTATTCTTGAACGCCTCCAAGTTGAAAGAGCCCAAATTGGTATCAGTCAGCTTGCCCAACTTCGAAGTGAACTTTGACTTTGGCATAAATGTCTTGCTCAGCCTCTTGATAACTCCTTGCCTGGATGCACCATTGTTGTCCTTGCCAGTTGTCCTTGCCTCAGCCATCTGCAAAACAATGAACATCCATGAGTAAATTAATTTAGAAAAATAAATAAAATGCCTTGCAGGGCTGCCAGTCGACTTCAAGAAGTTGCAATATTATATCTCGTTTGCAAACCTCAACTTCTCCTTCAACAGATTTTGAATTATCAACCACTTAGAAAGTTTAGCAAGTAAGCTTCAGCAACTTCACTTTATAGAAAATCGTCCAACTTCACTCTAGCAATCAACAACTTCAAGAGACTTATCAAGTACGCACTTCACAAGCTCGGACTTAGATTTTCAAATCGCAGCAACTTTCGAATGACTTGGCGCCTATTTACTTCAGCAACTTCTCCAACTCCAAGTCGTACTTCTCACTTGCACTTGCAGACTTCAACTTCAGCAATAAACTCTTTAAAATTCGTATCTCAGCAACTTCAGATTTGAACTTCAGCAACCTTCTTCCTCTTCAAGTCGCAGCTCTTCAATACTTTCAGCCTCAGCAACTCATTGCAAATCGTACTTCTTCAACAAACTTCAGCTTCAGCAATAAACTCAGCTTCACCTTTAGAGTAAATTCGAACTTCTTCAACTGGTGAGGAGAAATGAAATCTTCTCAATTCTTATAGCAAAAATCGAATTCTAGAAGGAGCCAAGTATAGCCAGTGCATTAAATCTCCACTACTCCACTTCAAGAATTCAAATTTTCCCTCTCTGATATTTCTGACACTTGTCCGAGAATCTCAACCTTCTAGAAGTTCAACTTTGACTAGCATCTTTTGAATTCACTTTCAAAATTTTTTAATTTAAATTCATCTTTTAATTCACCAGCCGGAGCTCTGTCACTTGAAATTCAAATTTTACTTCTCTTCGGCTCTGGAAAATTCGTCTGTGAAGAACTCGATCAAAATTATCTAGGCAATTCACTTTAAATTCATCTTCGAAGAATTTTCCTTTTCAAAAACCATTTTATTCAAATTTGCCTTAGAAATTTAAAAATTTTCCCTTAGGAAAATTCACAATTCGAGCACCGATTAAATTCTTCATGCTGAAGGCCTTGGCGAAGTGCGGAAGGCATGGAAATCCATTTCTCATCGAAGATCATCAGTACCCAAAAGAAAATTTTCTCGAAAACGTGATGAATCCATGGGTACACAACAAACGAGTTCATTTAAATTTTAAAATTTTGAACCTTAGAAAAATATTATTCAATCAATTTTAAATCCGTTCTTCACATCTGTGATTGTATTGTGTTGCTCAGACATCGAAGAATTTTTTTAAATTCATCCTGCATTGTCATCATCTTCTGACTTCGTCACTGGAAAATTCATTCGTGCTCAGGAAAATCCTTCATCACTTTCATGTCTAGGTGTATTTTCTAAGGAAGAAAATATTTTGCCTTAGAGAAATTTTAAATCACCTTGCATTTTGAAAATTTGCCTTAGAAAATTTTATTTAACTTCATTCGTTCGCCAGTGGTGGAAATTTCATCAACTTCGCTTGGGAAATTTTCGTGAAGGCGCCCAGCACATTTTAATTTCATTCGCCACTTTACATTTTATTTCACACTTGAAAGACATTTCACTTAAAACTCCAACGCCTTAGCAATATTCATCAACACCTTGGGCGCATATCCAACTTGAAGAAGGATATTCATCTTGCCTTTGAAATTTTTTTTTTCATCACCTAGCCTTTGAAATTTTTTTTTTCATCACCTAGCACTTTCAACTTCTTACAATATTCATCAACTTTACCTTATATTTACCTCACCACCCTGGGCGCACATGACACTTGAAGGAGAATATTGACCACGCCTAGCATATTTCATCTTTCATCTTCACTTTACCTTGCTTACCACCTTACATTCACTTCAACTTGGGCGCATATTGGCATGCATGAAGGATGACTCTTGGACTTCCCTGTTTTTGTCTTCACATGCCCTCTTTTGGGCGCATTTGAGCCTAGGAGAAGGATGGGCGCATATAAGAGGGTGAGGAGGATTTTAAATTCCCAACGCCTTGCATGTGACTCTTCATCTCCCTTATTTTTGTCCTCACATGGCCCCATTTGGGCGCATTTACACATGCAAGGAGGACGAACTTTGTTGACTCTTTGACTCATTTGCTTCATGGGCGCATTTCTCAAGGTGTGAAGGATGAAAATTGATGCCACGTCTTCTTGTGACCTTTCAACTTCTCTTTTTTGTCCTTACATGCCCTCTTTTGGGCGCATTTTACATAGGGAGAAGGATGAAACTCGTTGACTCTTTTGACTCCTTTCCTTTTGGGCGCATTTTGGCATATGTGCAGGATGGGCACATTTAGGAGGTGGTGGAGGATAATTTCTTGCCTTAGAAATTTTTTCAACTTTCATGCTTCAAGGTGGGCGCATTTTGCTATGTGTGCAGGATGAAAAACTTTGACTTTCCTTGACCTTTTCAAGCTTCTTCTTGCATGGGCGCATTTGAGCCTAGGAGGAGGACGAAGTTTTATACTTAGAATTTTCTCAAGTTCAGCTGAGGTGGGCGCATTTTCAGGTAGCTGCAGGACGAGACCAACACTTAGAAAATTTCTTGATGCCTTTACCACCCTGGGCGCATTTCCTGGGTGCTGCAGGATGAAATCCAATACTTAGCCATTTTTTCTTCGTCTTCGTCAGTTTATCCATGCCTGCACGCCTGCTATTTATAGTAAGCCCCTCAATTTTCACACTTCAGAAGCTCAGGTCGATTTGAAATTTTGAACACTGGATCCTCATGACTCCATTAGCCTGTTGACACTGCTATTTCGGGTTGGCCCGCTATTTTTAGCCCATTTTTGAAGGTGGTTTGCTATAAATAGTAACTGCTCGTTTCTGATATCTCCACAACTCCGTTTGATTTGAAATTTGAATGACGTGCTCCTCACCACGTGACCTGCCTGTCGACATCGGCGCATGCTGCTGATTTGCTATTTTTAGCCTGTTTCCAAAATGACTTACTATAAATAGTAAGTGCTCCGTTTGCCTTCAAATTTTACTAGCAGATAGCTCGAAGGATGCTGATCGCGTGGTTTACACCGGTTTTCAAAAATTCTAACTTTTTACCCCTCTTTTCAGGTCCCGAAGCTGGAAACCCTAATTTGTTCTGCATGCATATCAAATGATCTCCGTTTGTTCTCGTTTCTACTGCATTGCAATCAGCTCGTGATTCTGAAGTGCTGGGAGGCGGCTGGGATGCATCTGCTAAAAATAGCAAGTTCCTGAATGAGTGATTATCTTCGTTTGCATGTCACATCATCGCGAAGCTCTCGAAAAACCCATAAGGAATATGCAGACATGCAAAGAAAACGATGACATGCAAACCCTAAAAATAGCCTCGAAGACTGAACTCTGAAAGTCGTTATCTCATTTTGCATGTTATACTGTCGCGAAGGTCTCTGAAAACCCAGAAGGAATCTCCATACATGCGTTGAAAAACTCTGCGTCCAAGCCCTGAAATCTGCTCCGGAAGCTGAACTGCTAAAAATAGTAAGTTGTCCGTTTCAGCTCAAATTTTGCACACGAGCAGCTTGATGTGTCCTGAATGCAGTGTGATTGTTAAAACTTCAGAAATGCTGAAAGATTGCCTGTAATCGCACACTTACTAAAAATAGTAAGTAGTCGGAATCTGATGAAATTTAGCTAAGAACTTACTGGAAGCATACTAACAACAACGTTAGTCCTTATTTTCAATTTATTCACCTCATTCGACCTCAGACTGACCAGGAAAGATGGAAACCCTAATTTTCAGACTTGGCCAAATTTCATGTTTAAGCTTGCAGACGAGAACGCCCCCGGAAAGACAGACCATAGAAAAGAGACAGACAGAGAGAGAGAGACAAAAACCAAAGCCAAAAAGACCAGAATGGAGCAAAAATTAGGGGTCCCCATTTTGAATGGGGCGATGTGTGAAAAGGTCACAACAGTTCCATTAAATTCATCATTGTATTACATTTTAGCATCATAGTGCATTTAGATATTCAAGGCTGAAGTAATCAGCTTGTTTCCATTGTAATTACAGCCATTAGCAACTCAAGGAAATTATATTAGACTAGCTGTAGCTGGATATCGTAGTGGCAAATTAGAGAAGTCATTGCATATTAGATTTTCCATATTTTGTAAGCCAAGAGTCTTGGCAGCCTTTTGTAATCAGATTATCATATTGGTTAAGGAGAAATAGGGTTGCATTCATATGACATGTACTTTGCATAGCAACTATTTGAATAAATGTCTACAAGTTGAAAGTCATCATTGCACTTTTAGTTTCCATGATAAGTGTTTGGCAAAATGCCTTATTGCTGTAGGTGAACATTTTTCATAGTTAATTCATGTACATGCATTTTAAAATACAAAAAGAGTTGCTTCTTCATTTTAGATCTTTGAATAGATATCTTAGAAGTTATTTCCAATCATTTGAACAACATTTGCATTCATCAAATCAAAGGCAAAGCAATCAGAAACATTTTACCAGCAAGTTCAAGGTTGCAAGCAAAGTGTTTGTCAAAATTCCAAAGGCAGAAAATCAGAGTTTTTGGATCAGTTTTGGCAAGGCACTTTACACACCATCCCTGATATTTGGGAATTTCTTTTGACATCGTAGAAATGTTTCCCTAACAATTGTCATCCGCAAAGTCTAGGATTATTTTTTGCAATCCAAAAATGCATCCTTATGACTAATCATATTTGATTTTTATGCATACTTCAATATGTACGACTCAATGTGGATGTCAAGCCCAATGGTTATGAAAATGTATGCCATTTATCAGTCAAATGCATGAGAGGAGTCTAACCTTTCATATGCAGGCTTGGTGTGTGAGGAGACAATTTTGTAGGAAGAGGGACTAGATCCAAATGTGTGATAGTCATCGATGAATGTCAGTGACAAGTGCTTAACCAAATGGTCATGAGGTACCAAGAATATGAGACGACAATAGGGTTGAATTAGTGATGGTAATCTAGGTTGCACCTTCTCATGCAATGGCAAAACAACCATGCAAAGTTGTACAAAGTAGTAAGATAAATCAATAGGTGAATTGTTGATGGATTCAAAGGGTAGTAGGATCAGATAAGATTATTATTAGGTCCATGCATCTTACCTTGCCCTTGTGAAGAAAAAATGCAAAGAGAAATAGAGTTAGCTTCTCAAGTATGCCATCTCTAATGAAAACAATTCTAGAAGGCATTAGGTTAAGTTTCTCATCAAGCTCATCTATAACATCTGATATAAGATAACTGATAATTCCTTTATAGATTTTGTTTTAGGAATCATGTTTAGAATTTGACAAAGTATCCACTTGAAATTTGAAGGCTAGCATGACTAGCTTGTTAGAGGTCTTTTGTGGGATTGCCATGTATTTTTACCTATAATGATGGATATGAAAATATTGTTTAAAGCACAGTTGCAAAACTTGCTAGGTACTCGTGAGCCATATTTCTAGGCGAGTTACTTTCCCAATAAATCGTTGACGAGTTTTTGTAAAAACTTGCAGAAAATTTCCCCTATAAAATTTGCGATTCAATGCAAAAAATCATGATTTTTGTGTTAATAACTTGTCAAAATCCATACAAAAATATTTTCTTTCTTGCAATTAAAAAAAACACAATTTTCACTTCATTTTCACATGCGATTGGTGACTTAGGGCATGTGGAAAGGCAGTGATTGGCATTTCCCCCCAAACCCCAACAAGGGTTGCTGCCCTAGTGGAAATAAGCCACACTTGGGCCAAAGATGGGCTGGTCCTATAGTGGCCAGTAGCTTAGTTGGTAGGTAGAAAATGGAAGGTCCTAGATTCAAGTCCTAGCTAGTCCATGAAAAGCTTTGATACCATTTAAGATTTGGCTATGGAGATAGCCACCCAAGATCTATGTTCACAATTGTATCAAAAGAAAACTCAACTTTCTTACCATTCCCAAGATGAGTGATTTGGTAGATTGAAAGAAGGTTGGCACACAAGTTAGGAACACAAAGAACATGCTCAAATAATCCATCATCCATGTCAACCGAACCTTTTCGTACAACTTCCACCTAAGTATCATCACTTGTAAGAATGTGTGGCACTGTACAAGGGTCCAATGAAGAAAATTGTTCTCTATTAGAACCCATGTGATGTGTAGCACCTAGGTCAAGTATCTACTTCTATGAATATGTTGTGGCTGCAAAAAGTTCCTATCCTTTCCATTTCCTTGATTTTGAAGAAGTGGAAGGAGATTCTTCTTGTGTGTAGGAAGATGAGCAATTGATGTGATTTTTCTTGATAATGTTTGTTAACTCATCAATTTTCTTAGTAAGGCAATGATGCTCTTCAAGATCAACTTTCTTGTAGTAGAACAGGTTAATTTTTCCTTCTTTTGTGAATTCCCCTTCTTGGAAGAGGATGAAAAATCTCCTTGTGTAGGAGAAGAAAATTGTGCTCTATCTTTGCATGGCTTGTTCTTTGATTGCTTATGTTTCTTACTAGATCCTATCACATGACTTGCCACCAAAGCTTGTGACTTGGATGACTTGAGAATACCTACGGAGACATATCAACTCTAGTTCCGCATGTCACTACCCTAGTCATTGATCAGTCCTATTGGTTATTGTATTTTCATGATGCTTCGAGGTTGAATACTTTCTAAAATGGGATGGCATGTTACAGACCTAATTAAGCTTGATAAATTATTCATAGTTATTAAAAGATAACCTATCACTTTCTTTGGGACACATCCTATTGAATGTGCTCCTTAAATTGCTTAGTCTATTCATTTCTTCACACAAGATGTATTATTATATTCTTATTTGATTTTTAGTAGGTAAAATTTACATATTTATCATGTACCAAATTGCTAAGTGGGAATTGTTAACCAATTTTGTTTATTTTTAATTAAATCTAATGGATTGGTGGTGGCATATATTTTTGTTGCATCTAAGTGGATGTTTTTTATTTTGATATGGTCACTTGTAACCTACAATATGATGAAAAACCAATGGAAGCTTCAACCTAGATCTATCTTCAACTTGAAGTGTAGACATGTTATTGTGATAAGATTTGAAATAAAATAAGTGACTAAATTGTATTATGATGTATGCGATTTCTTTATTAAGAGTGCCAATTTAATTTCGTTATATTAGTTGTCCCAATTTTCACTATTGCAACCTCTTAGGATTTTAGGCCTCTATTTTATTGTGCAAATGGCTGCTAAGGGCACAATGACATGAGAGCATGATGGTGTGAGTATTGTCTTAATCACATAATGGTTTAGAATACTCACACCATCATTTGATTAAACTTTGAAAATTTCCCTACCATTATGTGAGTATTGTAAACCATTATGTGATTAAACTTTAAAATTTTACATCTTATGATGGTTATAATTTTGTTTTCCACTTTATATTATTTTTAATATTTTTATTCCTTTAATTTGTGCTAATGTGTAGAGACCCGACGACTTATGGGTATTGCATTCCCAACTTGTTTTGCCTAAGCCTCATAAAAAGTGTGGTTCTTCTTGGGCAGCAATTAAGAAGGTATGCATTTCTTAGAGGATACACTTTTCTATCTTTCAAAACAATTTTATTTGAACAAATTAGAATGTAAAATATATTTCATGTGTATATATGTTTATGAATAATTTAACCCTATTAAGAATTACAGTATTAAAAATATAATGAGCAACGGATCTGTGTTGCAACAGAATCATTATTGGAATATTTTTACTATACTTCTTTTTACTGCTAGTAATTTACAATAATTTGGGTAGCATGGATTAAGTATATAGCCAGAATTAAACCAAAATGTATTTCATTTGGTATTAGCTTTAGGTTGAGTTATTAAATTGAATTGGGTATGAGTATAGGCATGATACACGTCTATAGTAGATTGGTTTTTCTTGGAGGGGGGGTTGAGTACATTTTGGGTATGTCCGTACAAAAAGATATAAAAAATCACACTCACACATAACCTAAAAAGTAGAATTAAGTTCAAAATACTATGTATCATGTATATGCTTGTAATGACCCCTTTCTAGTGGAAGGACTTAATTCCGAAATCTTGCATTCAAAGTGTTTCTCAAAGAGACATTAGAAGCATTATAAATCGATAAATTTCAATCATAACATCCAATAAGATCAAAGATGATATAAATATTTCATTCTTGACAAAGGATTATGCACTTCCTTTATTGCTTTCTTATTCTCGTAATCCATAATTCATATTTAGCATTAATTGATAATTCAGAAACATACTGCTTATTACCAAGTAATAAATATTGGACTTTCTATACACACACTGTATATACAATAATTTAAGGCCTAAACTGTTCACCTACAGATTGAAGTACATTTACCAAATATTAAACACAGACATACCTAAATATATAGATACAAGCTGTTCATGTTTATACTAAGAAAGATCATAATTACTTATATGGCTCAATAAACACTATAAGCATCATTATTGCATATTTGTATATGATTCTCATATACACACATATCTATACACATACACACATATATATAATTATTCCCTCTTATTAATATTCATATATAATTATTCTTTACTATATATATATATATATATATATTTATTCTTTAATTATATTAGTATTCATATATATATATTTATATTCCTTATTTATATTGCCTAGCATTCATATTCATACCTTTACATGATTAATTAATGTCATATACCTACTGCTGTTCTGATACACAGATCTCCTTAGTCTCTTTTCTTTTCTTTACCTCAGCCAGCGACTACGCTTCCCACTTCCCAATATACATGTATGTCTTTACTTGCTGCCCTACGTCAGATTAAAGTAAATGTTTCTGACAGTATACCTTCCTTTATTCCCAGCTTTGACTTCCCTCCAGCCGCAGGTGATGATTCTTCTATTGTCTTCTATTTTTATGTCTTTTTCCCTGCGGATCTCCTATTTTTTTCGAATGCTTTCTACTCCACTTTATATCCCGAATCCTTCCATTGGGTCGCGTCTTTATGAAAGGTTTTGTCTCTTGTGATTTGGAATGAGCGCTCCAAGCATTCTTTCCTTATTTTGTATATTTGTATTTTTGTGTACTTTATTTTGTATATTTTGTGTATTATGTTTTATATTATTTCATTTGTAATTGGTATTTATTTTATTTAGTGGTTAGATTAGTAACAATATTTAGTAGTTAGATTATTTGTGATTTCTTTTGAGTGTAGATAAATATATTAACAGTATTTATAATATTCAGATTTATTATTATTATATTTATAATTATAATATTATCAATGACAATTATAATTATATTTAAATCGAAGTTATTTATGTTTGGATTTTAACATTTAATTGTATTTAAGTGCTTTATAGCTTAGTAATTTTAGGGGACATGACAATGCTAAATGAAACCATCATAAATATTACAAATTTCAAATTTTGAAATATAATAATTTTGAAATTTTGCTATTAATTTGTTAAACTTGAATGTCATGATAGATTATCATTGTTCAATATTAAAATAATACAATTAGTAATCAACATCATATGGGTCATCATTAAGATCAACATTATCATCATCATTAACATTAGATGAGGTAGGTAGATTAGAAGAACCATATGGAACTCCATTGCCACTTGTAATAAAAGTATGTTGGCTACTTGACTCCTTAAAAAGTGAAGTTTGTGTAACAACATAACTATCCAAATCAATTTTCTTTTGGCCTACATCCCACAACTTCATTGCCCCTTCCTACTAGTCATTATCTATCTTTGTGAGTAAGAAGGTGCAAATTGGAATGCATGTAAACTAGATCCTTTGCTTTAATTGATGCCAATAGGTTATACTACACTAAGTGGATGGAGTATATACTCTAATTCTGGATAGATGAAAAGAAACTAACAACCTATTGAAGAAAAGTGAGAGAGTTCAAATTATTAAAATCAAGATTCAAGTTTGAAAATAGTAATTTTTAAAATGAAAATATTGAAATTTAGAGCGTGCAATAAAAATTAATAAATTTACTTGAGATAAAATTTGATTGCAAGATTTTGGAGGTGTGACAATTTATGGTCATTAAGGTGCCACCAAGAGTGAGAATCCTTCCTATACTTGTCATGGAAAGTAGCAATACTTTGACCAATGAAGACTACAAAATCAACAAACTCACTCATAACTACATCCCCCATATTAGGATTAGGAAAGAGTTTAGTAAGTGCTTTCCTATGCCCATCATGAACTTTTGCATCATAGTATGGTGGCACCTATGTTGGCATAGAAAGGATCTCTTCACCAATAATATTCGGGAATCAACCCAAAGGCAAGGAGATGGAGTTGGGTGGTCATTTTGTTTCACCACTCAACACAAATTGACTACACCTCATTGAAGAAAGTTTCTTTAGGATCTTACTCTTTCTTATTTATGATAGATTTCATCTTCTCAATCATTAAGTCGATGCCATCATAAACCTCTCCCAGCATTGGCTTATCTATGTGTTAGTGAATGGAATAGCTCTTGATATATATACATTTAAATAATGACTCCAAACCCGGATTCAACACCAATTGAAATCCACTAATAGCTTTGAAAAGTTCACAATTGCATTTGTGGCTTTTCTTTGAATTTTGTCGAGGTACATGTTGATGTGATTTTTGTGACCAACACCAAATAGTAGAATAAAGTATCCAACTACTACTCCATTCTCTCTTGATCAAAGTATTCCATTTTGGATTCTTTGGGCTCTCTAAGACAAATGTTTGTGAGTCAAGCATGGAATGACTCTTCATATTCAAAGAAGGCCGAAGGAGATAGAATTTCTGCAATAGTCTTCGACCCCTTGTTTGCACAAAAAGCTACAGAGATCGTGAAGGTAACTTCCAAACTTTGATTTTAATTTTAATCTCAAGTTCAATATAAATATATGTTTTTTAATTTAACTTTAAGCCTTTCATTATAAATTTCTAACTTTGATCTTTTTGTATTTTTAATCTAGGTGTCGGAGCCCTTGGTTAGAGTCCTCCGCTTGGTAGATGGGGATGAAAACCCAATGGGATACATTTATGAGGCCATGGATAGGGCCAAGGAGGCCATCAAAAGTTATTACAAGGGGGACAGCCTCAAATTTGATCCCATATGGGAGATTGTTGATAGGAGGTGGAACAATCAACTCCACCAACCCATCCATGCAGCAGGGTACTTCCTCAACCCTTCTTTTCTCTTCTCAGAGAGCTTCTCTGATCCTAATGGAGAGGTTATGGAGGGGCTCACAACATGCATTCAGAGGATGGAACTTGAGGTTGCAGTGAGAGACCTCATCGTCAAGGAGATGGATATATACAGGGAGGCAACTGGTAATCTCTTTTCTTCAGAGCTGGCTGTTAGAGGAAGAACCACTCTGCCACCAGGTATAAAATTCAGAGTCTTTAAATTTTAAGTTTATTTCACATGCATCTTAGAATTTGATAAAATGTGTTTTGACTTTTGACTTTTGAGTCTTTGACTTTGTTTTCTAACTCTTCAATTTTCTTTTTGTTTTTTGCAGATGTTTGGTGGAAAAATTGGGGTGGAAAAACCCCAAATCTACAAAAAATTGCCCTCCGCATTCTATGTCAGCCTTGTAGTGCATCCAATTGTGAGCGCAATTGGAGCTTGTTCGAGTCCATTCACACGAAAAAGAGGAACAAGTTAACACAAAAGCGCCTCAATGACTTGGTCTTTGTGCAATACAACCTTCGGTTGCGCATAAAGAGAGTTGAAGAAAAATCACAGGATCCTATTGACTTAGATGAGATAGATCCTTATAGTGATTGGACAGGGCGAGAGGAGCAGCCTCCATTGTTTAGTGCAGATGAAATCCTTGACTTTGAGAGAGAGGCAATGGAGGATGTGGGTGCATCAGGAGTTGGAGATGTAGGGTTGGATGAGATCCAGCCAGAGCCAGAGCCAGAGCCAGAGCCAGCAGCAGTAGCACCGCAGCCACCACCACTAGCACCACGCACACGTGGCAGGGCTAGAGGACCCACCCCTTCTTCCCTAGCTGTTGCTAGACTAGGGAAGAGGAAAGCCTAGCATGTTGTATTTAGTTGTTGTTTAGAACTTTAGTATTTGCTTCTAGTTCTAGTTTTACTGTTTTCATGTATCAGACTTTCAGGCTTTTAGCCATCGGGATTCCGCATGAGAATGCGATTTTGTAATTAATTTACATTAAAGTCAATCAAAATTAATAGAAAACACTTTTGTACTCATTTATGGATTCATTGGATTCATCTTGTCATTGAATTTTGCAAAAAAAATGTGTTTTTAATGAAAATTAAGCAATTTTTTCATTTCCCGAGTTTTTTTGCCGAGTTTTTTCCGAGTTTTTGGCGAGTTTTTAAAAACTCTCCAATTTTTCCCTTGGCAAGTTTTTCCTTGGGGCGAGTTTTCCAACTATGGTTAATACTATGCATAGTTGTCGGTTTCCAATATGCACTCCAGAGGTGCAAATTGAAACGCCAACAAACAACTTATCATCTATGTTTTTTGAGTTTATTTAGTTAATCTCTAAATACTTCTAATCAAAATAATAAATCAGGTTGGTTTCAATAGTATACTTTATTTTTATTCTCTATTGTAATGCATTTCATGCCCATCTTGTATACCCCAAATGGTTGTACCACCAAAGGAATATATTTGTATGCATTTTATTTTGTAAAGCTAGATGGTTCACTACCAATTCATATGCATATCATATTGATAGGTCTTGGTCGGTTCACCATTAGACCCAATGTATTTCACTAACCTGTTTTGGCATTGAACAAGCTAGTGTAATCAACCTTTTTGGTTTGAACCAACTTAGAAATTTTGCCAATGGCTTGCATTAATACACGTTTGTTGAAGAAGAGTTGATTGAGGTTGGTTGTGCCGTGTGCGTGTTATGGTCGACTTGTCGCCATTTCATTTTGTTTGCATACATTTTAGTTAGTATTATGGTTGAAGCATTGTATGCTCTCACCTTGCCCACTTCAGAATTTGGGTAATTAGAAAGTGTAGAGGCATGGCATATGCATTTTTATCCAAAAATTTTCAAAAGAAATGTTGGGTGGTTTATTATAAGGTCTTGCTTGATGCAAACTTGTCAATGGAATGGGCTGAATAAAATTTCTCAAGTTCTATGCAAATAATAGAGCCTAGAAAAGAGGCTATTTGGCTTAGAAAGTTCCAACAAAACAAAGGAAAACCAACAATTTCAACCCAAATTGGGATATGTAAGAAATTTTCATTAGAGATGACAAACACTCATGTCTAGGGTTTGAAAGCAAGAAGGGAAGAGCAGACCTACTATGGGCCCCTATGGAGGACAACCTCAGCATGGTTGGCTTTGGCAAAATGGAAAAAGAAAAACCTCTTTGTGAGGTTTTGCATGGCATCCAAACAGATCCCATGTTGGGTCCAAGCCCTTCAACCTAGTCTCGAAGCATGCTTTTAGGGGGGATTCTACCCACAAAATACCCAATTAAAGTAAAATTTTCTAGCCATTTGCAAGAATTATCAAACTCAAGAATTGGAAGAAAAACATTTGGAGGTGTTTCAAGCGATATACCTCATGTAACACCTTAGGATCAAATTTTCGAGGATGTTTGAGCGAAGGTGACATAGGGAATTGTCGTTGAACCTTTATCTCTAGCAGTAGAAATTGTGGAGGAATGTAATGTCCCCTTCTCAACAGTGATTAGCCTTGCAGTTCATTAGTCTATTCCGGAACCCGTAGACTGGATTGAGGAGAAATTAGGGTTTCTTGGCTTGGAGTTTTTGGCAGTTGCAGTTGTCTATTCTCAGTCCTTCTCAACTGGAGCATTTGTTATTATTCAGACTTGGTCTTCAGAAAGCTTTATTTGATGAAAAATATTTGATTAAAGGCATTATGTTTTAATTCTTTGTTGACCCCCCCCCCTTGGCCTAAGGTGATAACTTAAGTTGTTTTTAAAGTGGGGCCAAGAAGGGTACGCCCTCATTAAAAGATTATTTATTCTTTATTGAAATATTCTTTCAGCTTGAATTTGGATGCCACCTTTTTGAGGATTATTATTTTGAAAGATAAAAAAAGAATTTCAAAAGGTGTCTCTTGGCGTTTCTCATGGGAAGTGAAGAGTTTCTCAGTTTTTATAAAATGAAGTCTTTTCTCCAGCATTTGGTATCAACTGTTTATCATACTGTTATGCTGTCAAAATGACAATGGACATTTTGCTGTTGCTTCGAGGATGCTACCTCCTAGCCCCTTCCCAATTTCGTGTTTGAAATACAACACCTAGTTGGAATATTTCTGCTTCTCAACATCAGACTAGCAGATTGAGCATCAAGATTGAAGAATTTTTGGAGTATTTTCACAGTTTTGGTTTCCTGGTTTATCTACAGCTGAAGCTGATTTTTGAATATATCTTTTGGAGTGATTTTTTATTTGTTCTGGGTATTTTGGCAAATCATCTGTTGGTTCAAGGCGCCTCATTCCACAAAAGATTGGAATTTAATTCCAAGTCTTTATTTTTATCTTGCAAAATCGATTTTCTAAGAGGGCCGTACCTTTTTGAAGTGCTTTGGAATTCGTGCTAAATAAATGGGAGTTGCTGGTGGTTGTTTCTGGATTTCATCTTGGCGCCAAACCTCTAGGAAGCATTTGCAACTGATATCTCGTCATTCGGAGGTAATTTGATCAACTTATGAGCATTTCATGAATTCACAGTTTGCTGGTTTGAATTTCCAGAATTCTGATTTTTATATCAGACTGTTACAGTTTCCAGTTATTGATCTTATACTTCAATATTTGAGTGATTTATGATTGTAAAAGTTCATACTTCTTGTATAAGGTTCATTTCCTATCATTGTAATTTGTAATCTGCAGAGTTTAATTTGTAAAGGTTGAGATTAAGCATTACTAATCCAACCAATTTTCAGTTCTGCAATTACTTATTGTTTTATCATTAAATTACCCCTGGATGGTTTACCGCCAGTGTGGATAATCTGTTTTGTAACTCTCTTATACCCACTTTCATAGTGGAGAATCCCCACAGCTCTATGGATGCCCGCCGCAGCGGATGAATTGTTTTAATTGTAATCTTTCCCCCCACTGTTTGGTGGTAGTGAGGAAACATTTTTCATGGCTGGTTATCCGCCTATCAGTTTCTAGTCTTCAATAACAACACTCCGTTATATGTTAGCACCTCACCCTCAGTGGGATCTTGAGTGCACATTCTTGACGTTGAGTAGTTTTCATTTCAAGTTCAGTTTTCTATTTGGAGCTAACGCTAACCGAGTTGATTAAGTGCTGGTTATGTGTGTTGATTCATCGAAAAAATTGGTTAGCATATTTCAGTGGTATCAGAGCAGAAGACCCTGCCATCCTGTGGCAATTTGCAGTTGGTTATCTGATGAGTGAAAGAGACACTAGGCCATACACTAGAAGTCATGCCAGAAATCAGCATCAGTTTCCGCCTGTTCCAGAGGCAGAGACCTTTTCAAGAGTCCTAAGAGATCTTGGTAAAACAGTGGAAGGTTCAGATAATTCAGTGGAAGTGGTTGAGCGGACAGTTGTAATAATGTTAGACACCGTAAGGAGAGATAATGAAGAGAGGGACAGAGTTGAGAAGAAGTTTGATGGGATGATAGATATGATGTCCCGATTATTGTCCAAGTTGGACAAGCAAGCAGCTCAGAATATCATTCAGCCCCAAAATAACTCAACTGGAGAAAGCAGTGGAGTTAATGGAAATAACAATAGTGGCAGTCCTGAGGTGAATACAAGAGACAGAATTGTGGGTCAGCATGCTGCAATTCCTAGTGGGCCATCCTCTAGACCCCTTTTTCCCGTTTTCACACCAAGGGAAGAGCAACAACCAGTTGAAGCTACTCCAAACTTTGCTGATGATGCACGTCAAGCTTACATGGAGTACGTTTCTTTACCTCTTGATTTGAGAGGTACTTGGACCTTTGACCAATTCATGAATCAAAGGAGCCGAAGAAATGGAGGAAGGATTGAACAACGTCCTATGGCACCTAGAAATGACTTCTACCAAGCATTGGGAAAGATTACTATGGAACATTTTGATGGTAGTAATAAGTGTACAGCCAGATCGTGGGTACAAAAGTTAGATAACTACCTCTCTCTCAGACCCATGTCGGAAGAAGATGCTATCAAATTTGCTACCTTGCATTTAGATGGGATAGCTCATGAATGGTGGACTCATGGTTTGGTCACTCTTGGCCATAACCTCGTTCGCACATATGGAGAGTTTACCAATAAGTTGATTGAAAGATTTGATACCAAAGATCCAGAATTGAGATTTAGAGAATTGGCACAATTGAAACAGCAAGGATCTTTAGAAAGCTATGTGGCTGATTTTCAGAGGTTGTCAGTAATGGTGCCTAACATTACTGAAAGAAGACTTGTAGTTCTTTTTGCTGAAGGTTTAATGGAGCCTTTGAAGGGTTGGATCAAAGCATTTGATCCACCAACGTTAGATGAAGCTATCAAGAAAGCTAGGAGCATGGAGTTAGCAGCCCCAAGGCCTAAGTTTAACTCAAAACCATTCAGCCATAAGAAAGATAAAAAGCCTTCTTCAAATCTGCCCAAGAAGTTTCCACCAAGGTTGTCAGAAGAGCTCAAAGAACAGCTTAGAAAAGATGGAGTTTGTTACACTTGCCGTGATCCTTGGGTTAAGGGTCACCGTTGCTATGGTAGAGGCAAAGCAAATCGAATGGAGGGTTATTCTGATTATGGATCAGAATCTGATTCGTCTGATCAGCAATACGAATCAGCAAGTGGTGAAGGTGAATAAGATCCAGAAGACAAGTCCGAAGAGGTGGGAGATAGTAGTGCTTTCGCACAACTATCAAGTTTTCAAAAAAATGAATCCTTTAGGGTTCATGGAGTTGTGAATTCACAAAGGATAGTTGCTCTAATTGATACCGGAGCAACTCACAATTTTATTGATGAAGGACTAGTTGCTAGAAAAGGTTTGAAGACTGAAAAATTTGATGGTTTCAAGGTAATGGTTGCTGATGGTTTTACTATGTCTTGCACAAGGAGGATTCCTAACCTCTCTATGCAATTAGGGAATCATGAGATTAAAGATGATTTTTATGTGGTGGGAATTGGAGACACTGATGTTGTGTTGGGCATACAATGGCTGCGATCTCTTGGTGAGATCACATTAAATTTGCAAACCATGGAACTTAAATTTCAGTCTAATGGAAGGAAAGTTGTTCTAAGAGGGATGTCAAATGGAGGCCCTCGAATTGTGTCTTTGAAGAGGATGGAAAGGCTGATCCGTCACGATCAGGTTGAATGGGCTGCTGAATGTATGGTTCTACCAGCTGATCCAGTAGAGGAGAAAAGGCAATATCACCCTGATATTCAAGCCTTACTTTCGAAGAAGAGCAAAGTCTTTGGAAGCCTACCTCCTGGAAGACCTCCTGAAAGAGGTTCTGAGCATATAATTGAGTTAGAAGGAGCAAAGCCTGTCATGACTACCCCTTACCGTTATCCAAAGAAGCAGAAAGATGAAATTGAAAAAGCTATCAAGGAGCTTTTAGAGAGTGGTTTCATTAGACCAAGCAAGAGTCCTTTTGCTTCTGCAGTAGTGCTGGTCAAAAAGAAAGATGGCACAATGCTATGTGTGTTGACTATCGCGCATTGAATCAGAAAACCATCAAGAATAGATATCCTATCCCTAGGATTGATGAGCTTATTGATGAGCTCCATGGGGCCATGTTCTTCTCGAAGATTGATCTTCGTTCAGGCTATCACCAAATTAGAATGAGGGAGGCGGATATAGAAAAGACAGCGCTTAGATGCCATTTTGGGCATTTTGAATTTCTTGTCATGCCTTTTGGTTTGACAAATGCTCCAGCTACATTTCAATCTTGTATGAACAAGATTTTTAGACAGCAGTTGAGGAAGTTTGTGTTCGTCTTCTTCGACGATATTCTCATATTCAGTAAGTCATGGGAAGAGCACCTTAAGCATTTAGAAGAAGTGCTTAGTATTTTAGAGGCGGAATGTTTGTTCGCCAAAGAATCAAAGTGTGAGTTCGGGTTGACAGAACTCTTATATCTTGGCCATGTTATCAGTTCAAAGGGTGTAAAAGTGGATCCAAAAAAGATAAGGGCCATTCTTGATTGGCCAACTCCAAAGAATATTTCTCATTTGAGAGGATTTTTAGGGTTATGTGGATTTTATAGAAGATTTGTGAAAGGATATTCTCATCAAGCAACACCTCTCACAGATCTTACAAAGAAAGGAGCTTTCCTTTGGACCAAGAAGGCACAAGAAGTTTTTGATAAGTTTAAGCAAATCATGAGCACGTGTCCAGTGTTGGCACTTCCGGATTTTACAAAACCTTTTGAATTACAGTGTGATGCTTTAGGTGAAGGTGTTGGAGCTGTTCTAATGCAAGACAAACATCCTATTGTCTTCGAGAGCCGGAAGTTGAGAGGGGCAGAAAAAACTTACTCTATTTATGACAAAGAGATGCTTGCCATCATGCATGCTTTGTCTAAATTCCGTCAATACTTGGTGGGAAGTAAATTTGTTGTTAAGACTGACCATAATAGTCTTAAACATTTTATGCGCCAAAAGGATTTGAATGAAAGGCAGCAGAAGTGGGTAAGTAAGCTCCAAGCATATGACTTTGACATTGAATATGTCAAAGGGAAAAATAATATAGTGGCTGATGCTCTTTCAAGAAGGCCTCATTTGCAATCACTTTGTGAGTTATCAGCAGATTGGAAGGAGTTAATTGCTGCTGATTATGTTAAAAATCAGTTTGCAACCAGCTTGCTAGAAGGTCATTTGATTGATGAAAGGTATAAGTTGGTTGATGGTATAATTTACTATAAAGATAGAATCTTTTTAGTGCAAGAATCTAAGCTTAAAAAGAAGATTCTACAATCTTTTCATGATGTTCCCCTTGCTGGTCATCAAGGGATTTTCAAGACTTATAAGCAGATTCGTGAAAGATTCACTTGGAAAGGGTTGAAAGAGGAAGTCTTGAACTACATTAGAGAGTGTCCGATTTGTCAAAGAAATAAAAATGAACACTCTTATCCAGCTGGTCTGCTACAGCCCTTGCCCATTTCGAATCAGAAATGGGAAAGTATTGCCATGGATTTCATCACGGGGTTGCCCAAGGTGCAGGGACGTGATTGTATTTTTGTTGTGGTTGATAGACTAGCGAAATTTGCCCATTTCTTTGCTGTCACTACTTCATTTACAGCAGCTCAAGTGGCTGAGTTGTTTTTCAGAGAGGTCTTCCGTTTGCACGGGTTGCCTAAAACTATTGTCAGTGATAGGGACAGCAAGTTCCTAAGTGTTTTTTGGCAAGAGATCTTCAGATTTAGTGGGACAGTGCTTACTCCAAGCACTAGTTATCACCCACAAACAGATGGGCAATCAGAAATTGTTAACAAGTGGTTAGAGGGCTACCTAAGAAACTATGTTTCAGGACAGCAAAGAGCTTGGATTAAATGGCTTTATTTAGGAGAGTATTGTTATAACTCCTCTTATCACATGTCAATTAAGATGTCACCTTTTATGGCTCTTTATGGTTATGAAGCTACTAATTTTGTTGATTTAGTGTTTGGTGATAGTAGAGCTCCACAAGCACTGGATATGTTACAACAGAGCCAAGACATCTTGAAATCTCTTAAGGAAAATTTGCAACAAGCTCAAAATCAGCAGAAGTTATACGCTGATCAGCAGCGTGTTGAAAGGTCTTTTGAAGTTGGGGACATGGTCTATTTGAGGCTTCAGCCATATAGACAATCTTCTCTCAAGAAAAGTGGTGCGGAAAAGTTGAAGCCACGTTTTTATGGTCCTTTCAAAGTCACCAAGAGAATTGGTGAAGTTGCTTATGAGTTGGAGCTTCCAGCTGAAAGCAAAGTACATAATGTTTTTCATGTGTCACGCCTCAAGAAGGCAATTGGACACAACGTGGTGGCTACTTTAGAATTACCTCCATTGGATGAAGAAGGTCAGTTGGTGTTGATTCCTGAAGAAATTCTTGATACTAGAGAGCGTTCTTTGAGGAGGACAATCAAATAATACTTGGTTAGATGGAGGAATTTTCCTATTGAAGATGCCACGTGGGAAGGTGAACAGATTTTGTTGCATCCATCTTTTCAGTTGCTTGAGGACAAGCAATCTCGAGGAGGGCGGACTGTAATGTCCCCTTCTCAACAGTGATTAGCCTTGCAGTTCATCAGTCTATTCCGGAACCCGTAGACTGGATTGAGGAGAAATTAGGGTTTCTTGGCTTGGAGTTTTTGGCAGTTGCAGTTGTCTATTCTCAGTCCTTCTCAGCTGGAGCATTTGTTATTATTCAGACTTGGTCTTCAGAAAGCTTTATTTGATGAAAAATATTTGATTAAAGGCATTATGTTTTAATTCTCTGTTGACCCCCCCCCCTTGGCCTAAGGTGATAACTTAAGTTGTTTTTAAAGTGGGGCCAAGAAGGGTACGCCCTCATTAAAAGATTATTTATTCTTTATTGAAATATTCTTTCAGCTTGAATTTGGACGCCACCTTTTTGAGGATTATTATTTTGAAAGATAAAAAAAGAATTTCAAAAGGTGTCTCTTGGCGTTTCTCATGGGAAGTGAAGAGTTTCTCAGTTTTTATAAAATGAAGTCTTTTCTCCAGCATTTGGTATCAACTGTTTATCATACTGTTATGCTGTCAAAATGACAATGGACATTTTGCTGTTGCTTCGAGGATGCTACCTCCTAGCCCCTTCCCAATTTCGTGTTTGAAATACAACACCTAGTTGGAATATTTCTGCTTCTCAACATCAGACTAGCAGATTGAGCATCAAGATTGAAGAATTTTTGGAGTATTTTCACAGTTTTGGTTTCCTGGTTTATCTACAGCTGAAGCTGATTTTTGAATATATCTTTTGGAGTGATTTTTTATTTGTTCTGGGTATTTTGGCAAATCATCTGTTGGTTCAAGGCGCCTCATTCCACAAAAGATTGGAATTTAATTCCAAGTCTTTATTTTTATCTTGCAAAATCGATTTTCTAAGAGGGCCGTACCTTTTTGAAGTGCTTTGGAATTCGTGCTAAATAAATGGGAGTTGCTGGTGGTTGTTTCTGGATTTCATCTTGGGCGCCAAACCTCTAGGAAGCATTTGCAACTGATATCTCGTCATTCGGAGGTAATTTGATCAACTTATGAGCATTTCATGAATTCACAGTTTGCTGGTTTGAATTTCCAGAATTCTGATTTTTATATCAGACTGTTACAGTTTCCAGTTATTGATCTTATACTTCAATATTTGAGTGATTTATGATTGTAAAAGTTCATACTTCTTGTATAAGGTTCATTTCCTATCATTGTAATTTGTAATCTGCAGAGTTTAATTTGTAAAGGTTGAGATTAAGCATTACTAATCCAACCAATTTTCAGTTCTGCAATTACTTATTGTTTTATCATTAAATTACCCCTGGATGGTTTACCGCCAGTGTGGATAATCTGTTTTGTAACTCTCTTATACCCACTTTCATAGTGGAGAATCCCCACAGCTCTGTGGATGCCCGCCGCAGCGGATGAATTGTTTTAATTGTAATCTTTCCCCCCACTGTTTGGTGGTAGTGAGGAAACGTTTTTCATGGCTGGTTATCCGCCTATCAGTTTCTAGTCTTCAATAACAACACTCCGTCATATGTTAGCACCTCGCCCTCAGTGGGATCTTGAGTGCACATTCTTGACGTTGAGTAGTTTTCATTTCAAGTTCAGTTTTCTATTTGGAGCTAACGCTAACCGAGTTGATTAAGTGTTGGTTATGTGTGTTGATTCATTGAAAAAATTGGTTAGCATATTTCAAGGAATGAAAGATTGAGGTCATATAAAGGGCAAAAAATGTTTGTAGGTTTAGTGATTGAAAGCATGCCATAATAAATACAGGCAAACACAAGAAAAATATTGCAGAAAAGTGTAGTTTGACATATACACCACAGAGCCAAAAGACTGCAACTGATTTTTTTTCTCTTCTATTCTCACATACATTCAAAAGTTAACAAAATGTTCATATGTTTGTTGATATGTATCTTTATATTCTAAAAACAATATGTAGATTCATCACATATGCATTTTTAAATTTAAAATAAACATTTTATTCATCAATAAAACATTTTTAACATTTCACATGCTAAGCCCCTTAATTAATCAGGGCTGAAAGCTTTGTCCACTATTGAGTTAAAAATAAATAAAAATAACACCACCTCTGCTTTCCACTTAGTCTTTTAAAGAGTATTTGTGTTTCATACAAATAATGTATTTCCATCCATAAGATACTAATGTTGATTCTTTGGTTGCAGATACAAGAGTCTGGTGAGCAAATAGGTTTAAAGCATTTCAAACCCATCAAACCCTTAGGATGTGGTGATACAGGAAGGTAGGTTTCTATTTATTTTCTAGATATGTTAGACATGGCATGAGCATATATTTTTATTTTGTTTTCTTTAATTTATCAAAGGTTTATATTTAAAGTATCCTATGGCTTGTTCAATTGCTCTTTTGCTCCTTTTTTAACTGTCTTTGGAAAAGTAAACGAGGAAAATATGAAGAAATTTTCTTTCATTCAATTTGTTAAATTAGACTTACAAATATATATACCAGAAAAGACTAAAAAGAAGGAAAATGTTCTATATATTCAATTCCTTTTTATTGAGTGTTGATAACAATTCTTTTAGTTGAAGAAAAGTCTTATTAAAGAAAATATATAATATACAAATTATATAATGCACTTTTTATTATTTATATTTTTTAAATAAAAAATAAATAAATATGAATGTTGATATAAATTTAACTAAAAACTTAAACATATAATATTTAATTAAATTATATTAATAATTTTTAATTAATCATAAAATATTATTAAATTTTTTTTTTATTTAAAATTAAATTAAAATATTGTAATAGTAATAAGTTGTTTTTAAAAGAAAATAATTCAAATTCAAATTCCATATTAAAACAGTTTAGCATTCAATGAACTACATTATTAATAGCTCAACATATTATAATAAAAATAAATTTACTATAATAATAATAAAATATTAAACCTAATAAAAAATAATTGTCAATAAGTTTTAATTAAAATAAAGTATAAATTATAAAAATTCAGATGAGAAAGACATCGATGGTCAATGATTGTATTGAATAGAAACGGTATAGCACGGCAATAACACTGGTTAGCAGCTTCAAACATAAATTAATGGCTTAACTACATGTTGGCAATCTACATCAACTTTGAACACACAACAAACAGCATCAAAATGCAGCAACAAATCATGAGGGTACAAAAATGCAGCAAATCTTCAAAAGAGGGTGGGTGATACAGTAAATCTGCATGAAAATTTCAGAGGAAACTTGAAAACAATGACAATGAGAGGTTATGGGTTAAAAAACCAAAAGTAACAAAACCTAAAGAATGTGAATATTTTATATTTTTCAATTAAGAGTTAAAACCTTTGTAATTTTTCTTTTGGTTTTCGTATAAAATCTGTTGGAAATTGGAAGATTGTCATTGATGTCAACAATGGAAATTGGAAGATTGTCATTGATGTACATTACTTGTATAGTTCAGTAGTTGCTTCGGTAATGGAAGTTTGTTGATATGGTATTTTGGTCCGGATTATCTTATTTTGTAAGATTCATTTAGAGGCTGATATTATGTTCTATCTCGACATCATTTGCATCCATTGACAAGATTTCAGTTGACTTGGCTATATGGTTGGAAAGATTCAGTTTCCAATAGTTTGGAAAATAGTGTTCTGCTTATATATTGGTTCAGTACGTCAGTTTTTTGGTCTGGATTCTACCTCAAAGAAATATATCACTATAGGGCTTTGTACATAGATTTGTGACTACAAGATTCATCTTATCTCAAAGTTTTGTGATGATATGTAAACATATACAGAAGATATGAATGACAATGTTTTGTTCTGAAGACTACAGTAAGGTTTTGATGTGGGAGATTCCGCATTTTCTCATGATTGATTATTTTGTCTTGTGGAGTTGAAGATAAGTTATTTGATGTCGTCTAAAGGAGAATTTGATGTGTTAACAAGTTTTTGTGTTTCCCGTTTGATGAATTGCATATACATTTGAAGTTTTGATGTTTTAGGTCTAACTCTGGCCGACCTAATTATGAATTTGAATCAAGGAGATTAAATATGTGTTGTGAATGCTAAATGGATCTATCTTAGGTCCATGCCGATTAATACTATTTATTAGATGCTTGTGTTGGGTGTGAAGATGAATATTTTTTGGAGGACATTGACGGTAGAGTTAGTTTTGATGTGAGATGGGGTTTCTCTAATTAGGCCGACCTAATTAGTGAAAGTGAATGTATACGGTATATATGTAAGACATTTTTGTGAAGAAGACAAGGAGTCCAAGAAGTGTGCAAAAATGATGTGAAATAAGAAAAGGGATGAAAGTCAGAAAGTGTGAACGTGTGAAATTTTATATGTGAGAAGATAGTATACTTATAGAGAAGTGTTTTATATACTGTGCTTCATTGGAACTGAACTCCAGCACAAGGAAGGTGCGTTCTATCTCATTTCATCTTTTGACAGTGAGCCTTACTCTATTTTGTAAATTATTTCAGGCTGTGAGCCTTTAAGGACAATGAGTCCTGGCAATGAGCCTTTGTAATATTCTATATCCGGATATTATCATATTGTGAGATAATCCTCACCGTGGTTTTTCCCATTTTGGGTTTTCCACATAAAAATATTGGTGTTCATGTGTATTGTCATCTTGTGTTGATTCCATGCTTTCACTAATCGTTATAGTTAGAATATTATTATTACTTGGATGGATATTATATTAATGGTTTAATGAAATACTGATTCCTCCCCCATCGCCTCTCCACCCCCCCCTCTTAAGTAATTCGGGTGTTTAACAAAATCGGGACGTACAATATTTTTTGGGCGATTTTGGACAGATTTTTTACCCTTTAATTTACAATAAAATTCGTTAACTCTGTGACAAGTCAATTCATGTTGGCAAAAACATTATTGTATAGGTCATCAACCACATTGGATATGTGGTTGGATAGTTGTTTGACATTGAATGGGACGAATTGTGTAACTAACAAAAGATACAAACTAATTGCTGTACATTACACCATTTTGATCTATTTCACCATGATCAATATTGAATGACAAACACAATAAGTTATCACTATTCTATGTATGTCTCCATGTCCGTTATCCTTCTAATCTTGGTTGGCGCACCTGTTGACATTCACGTGAACTCGTTGGAGGTTCAGTGCACACTACTCAACAATGTAGCTGTTCTATAAAAGATATTTAAATACAAAATTGACAATTTCTTGAAAATTTCCTTTTGCTGTAATTTCTTATTCCTGAAAAATGAACCAAAATTAAAACTACCACAACCATTAGGAAATATGATAATGCAAAATCAAAGTTGGCATGACACAACTAAATCGTTATGATAATAACGCAACTCCAATCTGCTATATTTGGCGGTTTTGTCATTGTGTAAACTTTTATCTGTTACTTCTAGTTTTGGGAATCTCATTCAGCTGTTTATGATTCCAAGATGTTTGGATCACATTAGGACCATATGCAATTTTGGTAACCTCTAAAGCATCAATCTTGCATGCTTTGTTGTTATTGAAGTTCATCATGAAATAAGGTGCTATTGCAGATTTTGTATGGTGAATTGGGCGCTTACCTTCTAGAGAGCCATTGCATTTCGTTTCAATCAATTCGGAGGTATATTGATAAAGTTGTGAGCATTTGTTTGGTTTTTCTAATTGCTGATAGACATTTCCAGATTGCAGATTTATATATCAGATTGTTATAGTTTTTTGATTTTGGCTTCTAGCATCATTATTTGAGAGGTTTTTCATTGAAGAAACCATCCTTTAATTGTATTTTGTAATGATGGTAAAAACACTTAAAAATTGCAGTTATTTTTCATTGTAAAACTGAAAACTGTAGTACTGTTTCAGTTCTTTAATTTGCTGCATTTTCTTGTAATTTATTCACATCATTGTAACCCTTGGATGGTTTACCGCTAGTGTGGATAAATAACATTCTGGAAGCTTATCTCTCTTATTTGCAGCTATTTCTATTCATTGAAAAGCTAGTTAGTAGTACTAACGGCTATTTCATTTTATTGCTATAATTTATATTTTATTACACTCCCACAATTGAGTGGTTGAGTTTTAGAATAAACATCTTTCTTGTTTGTAAATTCCCCCCACAAAATAAGTGGTTGTGTGGATTGTTATCCCCCCACGAAATAAGTGGAAGAGAGGATTTAATGGCTGGCTTGCCGCCTTAATAATGTAATAATCTCACCCACTAAATAAGTGGAGTATTCCCACTGCTTGTGGATGCCTACATCAGAAGATGAATTGTAATTTCAGTTTAGTTTATACCTAATGATCCTTTGACCATATGCTATCACCTCGCCCACATTGGGATCTTGGTGAACATTGTTGGTTAGAGTTACTTTCCATGTTGATTTGCATTTGGAGCTAACACTAATAAGTGGTTTGATGCTGGTTTGTGTGTCGAATTTTGGGGAAAAAAGTAAGGGGAATATTTCACCGCACCCCCACCCCATTATAGACTGCATTGGTTCTTTCTTATAGGACACATTGGTCCTCCATTATGGAACACAACGATTCTCCATTATAGGACGCAATGTCCTCCATTATAGAGCACAAAGGTTCTCCATTATAGGACGCAATGTCCTCCATAGGATGCAATGTCCTCCATTATAGGATGCAATTTCCTCCATAGGATGCAATGTCCTCCATAGGACACAATGTCCTCCATTGTAGGACACAATATCCTCCATAGGTGTAACGACCTAACTCGTATGTAAAATAAAAAATTTCATAATTTTAACAACAATTAGTAATGACAATGCCATTTCAATTAAAAATTTCCTTTCAATTTGAAAACACGATACAACATAATTCAACTTTTAAACTATTTATTTTCAAAGAAATCAACAAAGTAATAAAGCACAAGGTACATACATAGCTCATAAGCTTTTTGAACAAATAGTAGTAAGAAGGTCTAGGAGTTCATCCTTTCAAAATTTGGTACATCGATCGCTTGTTGTGGAGGAGAAACATCACTCAGGCGCTTTTCTACCAACCATAGACTTATAATGCGGTCCCCAGCACATCTATTATTCAATAGATGGCCCTCCCTTCGAATGAAGAGATTGGTAGGGTATCTGATAAGCGACTACCAACTGAGCATAGTGTTGTGTCCTACATAACTAGGTCCTGTGCATCCAGCCACTTTTGAACTAGTATGTAATATAGAATCATGGTGAACTGACAGTATAGTCTCAACTATCTCACACCTAAGTGGATGTTGTACATTTCACTACTTTGGCCTAAGTATTCTCATTCAGTACTTCAAATGAAGGTCATCTATCACATGCACTAGTCAGGGTCATGTTGTGACCTTTTCACACATCGCCCCATTGCAAATGGGGACCCCCTAATTTTTGCGTCGTTTCGGACTTTTGGCTTGATTTTAGTTTGTTTTGTCATTGTCTCTCTTTTCTACCGTCTGTCTTTCCGGGATGTGTCCGTCATCGAACTTAAACGTGAAATTTGGCCAAGTCTGAGAATTAGGGTTTCCATCTTTCTTGTCAATTTGAAATCACATGGAATGAATAAATTGAAAACGGAGACTAACATTGTTGTCAGTATGCTTCTAGTAGGCCCTCACTGAAATTTCATCGAATTCCAGGTACTTACTATTTTTAGTAAGTATGCAATTCGGAGCAGTTTCTCAACACTTTCGAAGTTTTAACAGTCACACTGCATTCAGAACACATCAAGCTGCTCGTGTGCAAAATTTGAGCTGAAACAAACAACTTTCTATTTTTAGCAGTTCAACTTTCGGGGCAGATTTCAGGGCTTAGATGCAGAGTTTTTCAACGCATGTCTGGAAATTCCTTCTGGGTTTTCAGAGACCTTCACAACAGTATAACATGCAAAATGAGACGACAACTTTCAGAGTTTGGCCTTCAGAGGCTATTTTTAGGGTTTGCATGTCAGGGTTTTCTTTGCATGTCGGCATATTCTTTATGGGTTTTTCGAGAGCTTCGCAGTGATGTGACATGCAAACGGCGATGGCCACTCAGTAAGGAACTTGCTATTTTTAGCAGGTGCTTCCCGGCAGCTGCCTCCCAGCACTTCAGAATCACGAGCTGATCGCTATGCAACAGAAACAAGAACAAAGGAAGGTCATTCGATATGCATGCAGAACAAATTAGGGTTTCACGCTTCGGGACCCAAAAAGAAGGGTAAAAAGTCAGAATTTTCGAAAACCGGTGTAAACCACTGCGATTAGCATCTCTCAAGCTATCTGCTGATAAAATTTGAAGGCAAACGGAGCACTTACTATTTATAGTAAGTCATTTTGGAAACAGGCTAAAAATAGCAAATCAGCAGCATGCGCCGATGTCGACAGGTAGGTCGTGTGGTGAGGAGCGCGTCATTCTAATTTCAAATCAAACGGAGTTGTGGAGGTATCAGAAGCAGGCAGTTACTATAAATAGCAAACCACCTTCAGAAATATGCTAAAAATAGCAGGTCAGCTCAAAATAGCAGTGTCAATAGGGTAACGAGGTCGTGAGGATGCAGTGTTTAAAAATTTCAAAATGATCTGAGCTTTTGAAGTGTGAAAATCAAGGGACTTACTATTTATAGTAAGGCATGGAGAAGCTGGCGAAGAAGGAAAAATGGCTAAGTATTGGACTTCATCCTGCAGCTACCTGAAAATGCGCCTAAGTTGATGAGGAAGCATAAAATTTCTAAGGCATGAGTTTCGTCCTGCTCACTGGGTAAAATGCGCCCAAGTTGGTGGAAGCAAAATGCTAAAAAATTCTAAGTATAAAACTCGTTCACCTCCTATGGCAAAATGCGCCCTCAAGCACAAGATGCTAAATTTTTTTTCTAAGTCAGGAGTTCATCCTTCACCCATGGCCAAATGCGCCCTGCTTGATGAAGAAGCAAAGTATGTGAAAAAATTTCTTATAAAACTCGTCCACCTCCTATGGCAAAATGTGCCCATGCAGCAAGAAGGTCAAAGAGGTCAACAAATTTCATCCTCCACCACCCTCCAAATGCGCCCAGCTCAAAGTGGATGACTTCAAGAAAAAAATTCTAAGTATGAATATCCTCCACCACCCTCCAAATGCGCCCATCCTTCACACATAGCAAAATGCGCCCAAATGGGGCCATGTGAAGACAAAAGGAAGAAGCTCAAGAGTCATCCTTCATGCATGCCAAAATGCGCCAAAGTTAGCAAGAGAGTCAACAAAGCAAAGGGCGTTGGAAGTTCATTCATCTACACAAGCAAAATGCGCCATGTCTAGAAGAGAAAGTCAAAGGGTCAACATGTTTATCCTTCTCCATGTGCTAAATGCGCACATATGGGCTGAAAAGGCTGAAAAGAAAAGAACAAAGTTTTGACTTTCTTCTCTCTCCTTTGAGTGTGCCCATGCAAGCTATAAGAGAAACCAAGGCGTGGTGAAGTTCATCCTCCAGTTTGTGTGATATGCGCCCAAGGCAAGATGGGTAAAAGGTGACTTAAGAGGGAGTTGAGGTTAAATTTTCCTCCATGTACTAGATGCTGCCAAAGTGATGTAAGGGTGGTGTAAGTGTTGCTAGGCGTTGAAAATACCAAGTGATGAAATAACTAAGGCGTGGACTTAAGGCATATCCCCCATGACATGTAATATGCGCCATGTTAAAATGAATATGAGGTGAAGCGTGGTAAATGAGATAAAGGTGAAGCTAAGAAGTGAAATATTGCTAAGGCGTGGGAATTTGAGTATGCTGGGTGTTGAGTGGAAAATAACATGCCAGGCGTTGGAATTTAAGTGTGATATGCTTGTAGGAAGATTTTCTAAGTGAAGTTGATGATTTTTTTTTTCTCACCACAGGCAAAGTTGATTGAAATCAAAAATTTCCCAAGGCGAAATTTTCAAAATGCAAGGTGATTTAAATTTTTTTTTCTAAGGCAAAATATTTTCTTCCTTAGGAAAATCACGCCTGGACTTGGAAGTGTGAAATTTTCCTGAAGTCCGAGTGAATTTTGCCAGTGATGAAGTCAGAAGATGTTGGCAGTGCAGGAACAATAAAAATTTTCCAAGTCAGAGCAAAGAAATACTTCAGGATCGAAGAACAAGAATAAATTTGATGAAAGAATATTTTCTAAGGTTCAAAATTCAAGAAAATTAAATGAACCTGTTCGTTGGGTACCCATGGATTCGACGCGTTTTGAAGAAAATTTTCTTCTGGGTGTTGAAGATCTTCAACAAGGAATGGATTTTAAAGTCTTCCGCGCTTCGCCAAGCCTTCAGGATGGATATTTTTGATGGGCACCAGGATTGATGAGTTATCCTAAGGGAAAATTTGAAAATTTTCTAAGGCAAAGAATAAGTGTGTTGTTGAGATAAAGTGTTATGGCTGATGAATTTGAAGTTGATTGCCTAGATGATTTTTGATCAAGTTTCTGATGAAAGCATTTTGCTCGAGCCAGAGTTGAATGAAATATCAGAGTGAAGTGCGCCAGGCAGAATGCAAGATAGGTTGGAAAATTGGCTAAGGCATGAAGAATTTGAACGCAAAGTTGGCTAGTGAAGACGATGAATGCTTGGAAGTTAGAGCGTGAAAATCCTGGTAAGTAAGTTGAATTTATATTATGAAGTGTTCTAATACTCTTCTCCTTGCTTGTTTTGCAGGAGGAACGTCAAGACCAAGCAATGATGACTTAAGTGATGAAGAAAATAATCCAAGATGACATTTCAACCTCGAAGGAAGAAAAGTTGCAAGAAAATGGCTAAGTGTTGAGACTTAGTGATAGAGAAGAAATGTTTTCAAAACTCAAGATGGAGAAAAGAATGGAAGCTCGAGCAAAGTTGAAGAACAACGTCAAGAAGAAGATCAAGAATAGTGTGAACGCGTTTCAAAGTTGGAATCTTCTAGAAGGATGATGGCCATTAATGGCTCATTTATTACCCCACTCCTCTTGGTGGCGGTTTTTTTTTTAGGGTGAATCTTGTTTAGGGTTGAGGTGGCACAATCTGGGCCATCCAACCAATTGTAATCTGAGCCGTCCGTTGGACTTGGCTAGCTATAAAAGGGGGAGTCCCCCTTCATTTGTACATTCATGAGACAGTAGAATTAGAGAAGAAGTTAGAATAGGGAGTCAAATTAGAAGTAGCTTAGTATAGATTGATAGAGTAGTTGAAGAAGAAGGAAAGTTTTTCCTTAAAACTTTGTAAGAAATTGTTGTGAACACTCTCCCAATAAAAAGAATTTTCATTGATGATGAATTTCGTCTTTTGTTGTGAGTAGCTAGCAAGGTTTCTTCGTCCTTCTGATTGAGTAGTGACTTAAAGTAGAATAAGTTTCATTTCATGCAAGCAGTAGATAGTAATTGTGGAATGTGGTCTTCAATTTGAGTAAACTTCGTCTATCCATACCACTAGTGTGTTCTGATGGTGAATGCCTTGTGTGGTCAACTGGAATATCATGTACTTAACTTCGATCATGATTTGTATGTTTATATGCGTCGTTGTGATGGTATTTTCATGCTAAGTTGTGATCTGAACACCTTGAGCTACTCCTTTGAAGATTGCACCGGTTCTGTGGAGGCTGTCCGAAGCGAGGCAAAGCAGAGCCTGGTTGAAGCTTGTGAGAATTGATCGCCATGTCCACGCCTTAGAGTAGATTAGAGCTCTCTAAACCCTGCATTTTAAATTCAGTATTTTCTGGTTAGAATATGAAACCTGCACTTCATAATTCCTTCCTCTGCTGCTGAACAATTCTGTAAGTCCCCTTGAAATACCAGCAAATCACATTGAGCCAACTGAGCCTATTCGCACTGAAAGAACCTTGGAGTTGAACGCATGAACTTTCTTGCAATCTTAGCATGTTGGATACTTTGATCAAGAGAGGATAGGGTAGTCGTTGGCGACTTTATTCTGCGTTGGTGCGGTCACGAAAAACACATCAACAGGTCGATTTGACTCAAGGCTTCCTTACTCTACGCGTAGGTTTGTCCTTCAATGGATATTACGTACCCCAGACACCCTACAACAAAGTAAACTACTAAAAATGAAACAACATAATAAGTAATCACAAATTCCCCTCCCATACTAGACATCTTCATCCTAGGAGTATCTCAAGCTGTCTAAGTTAACCTAATAACTTAAGTTGTGGGTCATTACTTGACTCAATGCCTTCATTTCCATCCTAGTATTTAGTAACTACTTTAATCATATTCTCCTTATATGGAGATCATACAAGTAATGCAATTACAGTAAGCATGCATAACCATCCTTTAAAGTAAATTACTTCCTTGATGCAACATAGAATAACTTCACTATTCATTCATATTAGAAGAATTGAACACAATGCAATTCCCTATCTATGCACAATCAATAAATACATTTCCAGAATTATATAAAGAAATATTATTTAAACATAGTAGAAGAATATCCCATGCCTAGTATAAGCCTTTCCCAATGATGATGGATTGGTCTATATTTGCAGCACTTCCAGACTATCAGCAATCCCTTAAACAAAACTCTGTTTCTTCCTCAAAAAATGAACTCTCAACTATAGATATACAGCTGATAAACGAATTTAGCTTCTCACTGTAAACTCAAAAATTATGATGATGTTGCTCTTATAGCATGAACTGAAATGACTCTTAGAAATACAGTGAATGCTCTCAAAATTATAATAAATCTGCTCTCAGAAATATGATAAATCTGCTCTCAGAATTTGATGCGTATTTCCCAAAAATAGGAAATGATTGCTTTCAAAAAATATATGAATTTCTGATCTCAGAAATTGATAATGAATGATCACAGAAAATAGCATATATGCTCTCAGAAATAATGTGTAGGAAGCAGAGCAAGTGTAAATAAGAAGTGAAGAATGTGGCAAAGAGTGGTGTTAGCAAATGAGGTTGGGGTGGCTATTTATACAGCCTCAGCCTCAACAAATTCCAAATAAAAAGGCATTTGAATTGCTAGAATAGCAAGTTGAATTGTTCCAGCAATATGTGGCGGATTTCTAGCTCCATATTTAGCACTTCCAGAGGTGAGTCGACCTTCTTCTTGTGCCAGCATTGAGAAGACATTTTCAAAATGCACATGCTGATTTGTGCCAGTCGACACCTACAGGTGAACTCATAAAATGTGGCGCCAGTTTCAGGAATGGTGGATTTGATACATACTGGGAAGAAGTCCCCGCAAGAATCGAAGGCACCTCCTAAGTTTTGCAGCTTTAAGTTTGAATATTTCAATTTTTAGTTCCTACACATGTCCCAGGCGCATATCTTTCTTAGTGTGATACTCATTTCCACGCCTTCAGCATTTTAATAGATGAAAGATAAACATTTCAATTCCAATAGTTGAGAACCAAATATTTCATTGAATGGAAAAAGGTTTGATTTCAAATGTTTAAAAGATTCAAATTAAATTGAATATTGAAAAAGCCCGATTCCAAAGTTGAATGACAAATATTCATTGCTAGGAAAGAAGTCGATTTCCCAAGTGAGATCAATTTAAAAATAATTTAACTTTCATAAATTGAGAATTTAAATAATATATATATATATATATATATATCAAATTATAGCTTTACTAATATTTATATATATATACATATATTATTAAATACCTTAGTATATATTATGTATATATATATATGCATTATTTTACTATAATTTATATATATTCATACTATTAATATATATATTCATTTACATATATATATATATATACATATCCCATAAATAAACATATCTTAAGCCAATTAGCATATTTGATATATATATAAAGTCGTCAGGAAACAATAATATAATATTATTAATATCCACATAACATAGGTTGTGTGTATATATATACATGTATATATGTCCGTACATATATTCCTCTATGTGCATGCATATGTATGTATACCATATCAATGCATTCATATAAGCATATATCCGTTTGCCAACATACGTTTGTATCGACATGTATATACATATGGATATGTGCATATACTATATACATGTATATATGCCTACTTCTTATCCACTTTCATTCAATAATGTTACCATCATAATGATTGTAATAACATAAAATGATACATAGATAAACATCACTTATATTTACAAACAAAAGTAGACACGACTCCTAATGCAAATATACAAGCCTATGGATGACTTATCTATAACTCACACAAATTGACTTAGCTTACTCAATCTAAGTGACGTGTGTGTATGCTCAGATGGTTTACTTTACCAATTACTCAACCAAGCTCCTCTCCCAAGTGATATTTCCCCTCCGCCTTGAGGAATGGTTCACATACTTGTATCCAATGGCACGCTAATGGGAGTCATATGTTCACAACATAACAGTATACATGAAACATCTCAAAAGTTAGAATAAACATTACTCCATAACTTTGCATGCAACATTCATCAAGAATAACATCAATAGAACTATCATTTAAATGAGACAATCATTAAATGGAGGCACATTCATATTGATAACAAGAAACAACATGTTTTATTCATTTCATTGATTCAATCATTATAATCAATTGCCAGGCTATGCAATAGTAGCTATACAATCAGGGTGTAACAATAGGATGCAATGTCCTCCATAGGACACAATGTCCTCCATTATAGAACACATGGTGGCTCAACTCCTCTAGACCCAAGGGCAATACCCATTGAGACAACGACAAGTACCCCTTTGGCCCATGTGGGCTCATCTTGTCCCCTCCGGGGTGGCATATCTAGAAGAGGACCTCATTGTCCTGGTGGCTCAACTCCTCTAGACCCAAGGGTAGGACTCGTTGAGACAACGACAAATATCCCCTTGGCCCATGTGGGCTCATTTTGTCCCCTCCTGGGTGGCGTATCTAGAAAAGGACTTCATTGTTGTCTCCCTCTGCAACATCCTGTAAGGTCTTTTGACTGCATTGGTGCCTTGGTTTCCGTACATTTCCTCAATCATGGCAAATTCCTTCCTCCTTAGTTCCTCTTGGTTGTGGTGAGAAGGGTGTGGTTCCTTGCGAGAGTTTCATTCCTTCAGTTCATTTCTTGGAAGAGTTGCTCCCTTCCTTACTTCCTCCTTTGTATCTTATTCTTTTATTTGGGCCTTCTTTATCTTCACTTCTTGGCACTTGATTAGAGGTTGTTTCCATGTTGTGTGCTTGGCTTCTTTTTTGTCTACATCTGTGTTCCAGTTCCCAAATTCCCTTGCACTTGTGACACTAGTTTCCCTTGTAAAGTCTTTTTGAATGTTTGTTGTTCCTTGAGTGTCTTCTTTTGCATTAATTGTTCTTTCATAGGATGGCAGGATTATGCTTTGATACCACTTGTTATGTCCCTTTTTGGGATTACCCTAAATCTTGTCCTAGAATCACAAGCTTAATGTAGTTAGGGCTGTAACTTGCCACTTAGATGCTTCAAAAAAGATAAATCTTGGCTTTAGGACTTCCCTTATTGATTATTATCTATCTTTATCTACCTTTCTTCAGCGCACCCCTCTTCCCACACATTTCTTCTTCTAATTCTGAGTGCATCCTATTAATGTTTCTGCTGCTTTCTCCTTTCAGAATTTCTGTTGTGTTTTAATGACGTGTCTTTGGTTCCTTAACACAGGATCTGCTCTAAAATATGTTCTAATATATCCCAAGCCTTCCTTTTTACCCCATTCGATGCTTTTATTGGTTGCTGGATTGATATATCTAATGTTTTTATTGTTTCAGATTGCTGCCTTTACATGGGATCGCAGCCTTGCATGATAATCCCCCTTCCCTTCCTTTTTCTCCCTACCTTTTATGCTTTCCTATACTATACCGTGTCTCTTCTAAGAGATGTGATTCTTAAAGGGGTTTTGATTTCGTTTATTTAATGCATTTTAATATTAATTGCTGCGTTGTTAGAGATCACTTCATTCAGCGTTCTTAGTATTTATATTAGAAATAAATATTTCTGTACATATTAATATTTATTCATTTATTTGGGACATAAATATTATTGTTATTTATTCATTTACTTTTGTCAATATTTTATTGTTATAATTATTTACAATTAACAATATTAATTAGTTCAGTTTTGTATTGTTATAATAATGATTTTATGATTATAATGTTATCTATGATAATTATAATTTGAATTGTAGTTATTTATACTTACACTTTTGATATTTATTTTATTTATTTATATCTCAATATTCATATTTTAGTGTTAAAATTACGGGGACATGACAGTCTCATCATTCCAAGTATTTATTGCATTCTCGTTCATGTATTGTATTTAACATTGTAATAATCTACTGATCATCTTGTATTGCTTAGCTTGACATCAGAAACATGTAATCAACCAGCCATAGTTGGAAGACTCGCCCCAAAAAAAAACTCGTCAAGCCAAAAATTGGAAAGTTTTTAAAACTCGGCAAATACTCAGAAAAACTCGGGAACTTAAAAAATTGCTTAAATTTCATTAGAAACACGTTTTTTTTGCAAAATTTAATGACAAGATGAATCCAATGAGTCCATAAATGAGTACAAAAGTGTTTTCTATTAATCTTGATTGGCTTTAATGCAAATTGATTACAAAATAGCGTTCTCATGCAGAATCCCGATGGCTAAAAGCCTGAAAGTCTGATACATGAAAACAGTAAAACTAGAACTAGAAGCAAATACAAAAAAGTAACTAAATACAACATGCTAGGATTTCCTCTTCCCTAGTCTAGCAATAGCTAGGGAAGGGGTGGGTCCTCTAGGCCTGCTACATGTGCATGGTGGTGGTGGTGGTGCTATTGCTGCTGGCTCCTCGGTTGGTATGGAAGGTTGAGTATCTGGCTCTGGAAAACTCTCATCCACATCCTCAGGAATGTCCTCAAACCCTACATCTCCTGATGCACCCATATCCTCCATTGCTTGTCTCTCGAAGTTAAGGATCTCGTCCGCGGTAAACAATGGAGGTTGCTCATCTCACCGTGTCCAATCACTGTAAGGATCTATCTCATCTAAATCAACAGGATCTAGTGATTTTTCTTCTACTCTCTTTCTGCGCAACTGAAGGTTGTAAATTGCACAAAGACAAGGTCATTGAGGTGCTTTTGTGCTAACTCTCAAGTGTTTTTGAAATGAAATGAACATCAAAAAAGACGTTTTCAGCTTTAAGTTCTGCATAGTTGAGTTTTTTGAAGAACTCAACAAAAACTTGGGAAAAATCGTCTGAGAAAAACTTGTGAGTTAAACTCAAAAGAACTCGTTTTAAAAAAAAAACTAGCGAGTTTTTAAAATCTCGGTGAGTTTTCTGCGAGTCTTCCAACTATGCAACCAGCTACAGAGTTCTCTTGATATCTTAGCTATCAAGAGGCACTAGAAATGATGAAACACACACTTTATTGAGAGGGGGTGAATGATTATAGATTAAAAATTTACTCCTTAACTTAATCAAACATAGCAATATTACTTCAAGCCTTAATTATCCATAGCAGTATCATTCATGGAAGATGTAATTTGAGAACATGCACAAGAGACACAATTTTTCGTGGAAACCCTTACAAGAGAAAAGCATGGCAAAATCTTGCTTGTATTAATCTTCTTACAAAATTTGTAGGCACCAACTCAGCAAGAGACTCCAATCTCTTCAACAAGAGGCTCCAGCCTCACGATCTCCTCAATTAGTAGGCGCCAACCTCCACAAGAACAATGTGATGATTTTATTTGCAACTTCTTAGATCTGTCCTAACACCTCACAAATCTGCTAAACTCCCCTTCGAAGATTTGCAATATAGTCTTCACAAAATCGGCAATAATGTCCTCATAAAATCTGCAATAAAGTCTTCATGAAATCTGCTCATAAACTTCCATGATCTCGCTAGTATCACTTCTTTTTCTTTTCACAAAATCACTGCTATAAATCTGCTCACATGTCTTATAAATCTGCTTGAATAGACTTTTATTGCTGCCCTTCATATAAGAATTATTCATTGAATTGATTGATAATAAACCCTCTCACAACCTCTTATTTATACCTCTCAAAATGCCTCTTCACCCAAGGGAGGTGACATCTCCAAAAGAGGTCCCTGAGTTTGGATTAAAAATGTCTACAACTGATCTCGAATTGTGGAGGTGGAACATGACTGAAGTTTCAAATACAATGGCTACATAAATTGGAATGTTTCAAAAGAAATGTGAACTTAAATCCAAAATGTTATCCAAGAAATACGTGAATCATTCATGCAAATTTGACAAGAGTAAAGAATCATGGCAATTCACCTCACGGCCTCTTTGGGTTTGAGATTGTTCAATGCACAATGATCAGAAACATTTGCAAGCTTAGTCTTAATTAGAAGTGCACATTTGCTGAAACAGATTATAGGAAAGAATATTAACAGAGACAAATGTTATATGCATCAGTGGTCCTTAGCTCTGTATAACGAAAAAGTTAAATAGATTGCCAATAAAAATTGTACCATCAGTCTCACCAACGACTCTTGTATTTCTTATTGTAGTGAGTTCTACTTTATAATTTTGTTTTACATATCTACAATATTTTAGATCTGATGATTATCAGAAACACATTGTACAAGGACAAAATATATACACTATATATTAAACATGTGATTTATAATTAGAATCAACTAACACATTTAAAATGGTCTAGCAACTTTATGATTTTGTTTTACATATCTATGATATTTTAGATCTGATGACTATCAGAAACACATTTTACAAGGATAAAATATGTTAAACATGTGATTTATAGTTAAAATTAACTAACACATTTAAAATACTATAAGAATAAGAAGGATAGTTTTGAATATAAATATGATTTTCAAGTTAAATAAAATTATATATTTGAAATTTTTTTTCTAATTGATAAAATTAGTTAAATGATAGTTTGTCAGAATCTTTTATGGATAAAGTGCATACAAGCTATAAATGAGTACTGATGATAAATTGAATAATTGTATTGAATTTTTTTATTGATGCAGTGTACATTTGGTTGAATTACGTGGCACCAATGAATTATATGCAATGAAAGCAATGGACAAGATAACGATGTTAAATAGAAATAAGGTTCATCTATCTCCATATGTTCGTATTCATAATGTTAAAAATGCATTACTAGATTTCAAAGTTCCTTTCTGGTATTTTAGTAGATAATGATTTGACTATGTTGGGCATAGATCTATTTTAAGTAGATAATGATTTGACTATGCTGGGCATAGGTCTGATTGACTTAAGTCAGCAACTATTGTTATAATTTATTGGACAATACTTTTTTTTATCTTTAATAAAGAGGGGTTATTGTTTTAATAAAATATGTAATAATTTTTTATTTTTTTTCTAAAAATAAAGTTCTACTTAATTGTTAATATACAGCTTGTCTTTCTGAACTTTATGTTTTGGAATCGTGAAGAATATACCTTTCAAAAATTAGTAAATTAGTTGAGATTGTATGTCACAGGAATTAACATATGAGAAGAAGATAACTAACACTTTTTTGTATAGCAATGATCATATGAGAAGCCTAGACAAACTATCAACACCCTAGCATTCATTGTACACAGTCTTGATATTTGTTAGTGTTTCAATTTGTCCCTTTCAAAACAACAAAAAAAAGGGAACGTTCAAAGATATATCTTTCTTTGAATTTGAAGGAAAGTTCCTTGCACAAAAATTCAAGGAAATGATAATATTCCCTTCCACAAAAACTAAAACAAACCTAGAATTAGTGGGGTTTCTTTGTGTATGTGATAAAACAAACTTAAATTAAAAAATATCCTTTTGTTCTTATTCTAGGGTACGAGGCTATTCAGCACTTCCACACAAGATGTGATTTTATGATGTTTTTCTTATATGAAAAACCTAAACAATTAGCAAACGCTCACTCTCTTCAACTAAAATAGAATTTGAAAAATTGTGAGTACAACACAAAGATGGAATTGGATTCAACACCCATACACAGGATATTCTGAATCAAATAAGGAGATTTATATATAAAGCCACGAAACTCAAACTAATAACTATTGCAATACAAAAATGTACAATAACTATTAAGCATGATTCAAATCATAAGATCACAATATCACAAAATTGCATAAGAAAGCCTTGAATGTAACAATTTTAGTAGCAAGTAGGCATACCAATTAGTATTGAAAATATAAGTGCCAATAGCACTTATTCGAAAACATTTACAAGATTTTTTTATACAATTTATTCATGATAAATTAAAAGTATACTGCAGTTTCTACATTAAAAATAGTTTGCTTGCATTGCAAACCTTAAACATAAATTTATCCTCAAATAAAAATCTAAAATAAAAATTTTGAAATTTCTTTCTACCAAAAATATATATTTTTTACATATACACCTATTGGAAGATCATCTAAAAATGGTTGATCCATAATAGATGTAATAAACTAATAGAGACAATCCAAAAATAGAGATAGCTAAAATAACTACTCTACAACTCCAATTGATAGGCTGGCACAATAGTGGCAATAGTAGCATCCTCTATATCCTATACCCTCAAAAATTTCTCAATGAATCTTTGGACTAGTATCCATGTAATAACCCCTGCTTATTCTACCCTGATTTTTCAGTTTAGGTTGTTTGACATTTTGTCAAACACTTGACATACATATGACTGAATTCTGATATTTTTGAGTTTTGGGGTTTTGTTTGTTTGATTCTTAATGGATTTCAATGCCAAAATGATCACATACAACATAGAAATGATAGACAATGTTTGCATAAACCAATAACAAGAATTTCACATGCAATCTCCACTTTATTGATAAGATAATAGTGTTGGAGTTAAAATGACACTGAGAGGGGCGGGGAGGTGAATCAGTGTCTTAACAGATTTGACCAATTTTTTAAAATTCAAACACACAGCTCAGATTTGATCTCAATATTGCTCTGATTAATGCATTCATGAGTTGAATGTAATCATTCATAAACAGAATTGAGAAAATGAAATATACCGAGCCAATTTTTTCAATTTTTACCAAGTACACAACAATGCAGAGAGCACCCGTTAGGGTTAGATAATTCAAATCAGCAGTTACAAATAACTCGTTGCCAAGAATGCGCACTCAATCTCAACAAGAGAGAGGCTGTCATATGGCAAGAGGATCGTCAGTGCCTTAAACAAAATGCAACTGAAGGTAACTCTAACCAAGAATGTGTCCGCGAAGGACGAACATATGGTCAGAGGATCTCAAAGCGTGTTGAAAGGTAACTCTAACCAAGAATGTGTCCGCGAAGGACGATCATATGGTCAGAGGATCTTCTACCACTACAAGTGCTGAAAGCAAACTCAACACCAAGTATGTGCTACCCAATCCAGTATGGAAATGAGGCGACCATATGGCGGAGATAAAAGGAAATACAATGCAACTTCAGAATGTAAAGTAGTTATTACAAAACAGGATAAGCAAGATTAGAAAGATGCTGACAGTACTACTGTTCAGCTTACAATGTGAAGAGAAATTGCCTGCCAAGAGCATAGAAGTTAGAACATTTTAGCGTGCATCAAATAAGAGGATTCTCCTTGCTTAACAGAATGCCAAGATCAATTTACTTCGCTCAAATGCCAAATTGAAGATTCTGATTTAAACAGATCTGCATTTTAAAATGTAAACCAGCAACCTAACACCACACAAAATTGATCATATCTCTCTCACAACTCATCCAATTGACGTGAAACGAAATGCAGTATACCCTAATAATGAAGGCGACCAAGACAGGGCACTGAAACCAATCAAAGACCCTATATTATTTATGCACGAATTTCAAGGCAAGGACAGATGGTACGGCCCTCAAGGAAGGGCGATTTGCCTTTAAAAATTACAGCCTTCACTAAAAAATCTGCAAATTGGAGAAAAGGGTCGCCCCTCCCAGACAAAGAGATATAGATAGTACCCAGAATGATTCTTTTTGTATTTTTTGACTTGTGATTAAAATCAACAATCAGCTATGAGGAAAATACAATTCCAAAATCTCACTAACATGCATAAATCTGAACTACAAAGCCACACAATGACAATAATGCAGAAATCCCACTACAACACTCACAAACTACGCTATCTCACCACTAGTCGCTATCTCTCAAGCGAGAAGCAATGCCAAGCTAGGAGGCTTACATTCCTCGAAGCAATCCCACAGCCAAACCGGCAGCATAACATTCCTGTAGACAAAAAGATGATCAAGTGAAGACCCAAGGCGCCTTTTTATAAATTGTGAAGACCCTCCCAGAAGCTTCAAGAACCCCTAATCCTTTTCCCTCCAAGGAATGGCGTCACTTTCTTCAAGGCTCATTCTTTGACTTTAATGAAATTCATCCCTTCAATAGGCATCCAACTTAAGCTTTAATTTGACCTTAGATAATTATAAAATTACCTCAATGATGGTGCCACCCCTTAAAGACCACCTTTTAATACAACATTAAGTTAAGAGATTAGGCCAAGGGGGTAATATAACATTAAAATATAATGTTATTTAAATGAAATGAACTTATCTCTCTGAAGCTGCATCCCAAGGCCAAAATTGAACAAACCAACTGAGTCGACTGAAGAGGAAAGTCAACTGTGCCGAGACCAATAGGATCACTGCCAGAAATAGAATTTACTAAAAATAGTAAATTCCAGAAAGTGCTCGGAATACCAAGAAAATTACATCACTGCGAAGCCCACAGAAAACCCAGAAGGAATCCGCAGTTCAATCACCAATTCACGAGCAATAGCAACCCCCACACAAGAAACCCTAATCAAACCGTCCGAGTAGCCTACGGGTCTCCAGAATAGGCCAACGGTCATCTGAGAAGATCATGCTCGAGAAGGGGACATTACAAAAAAGTAATGACCCAACAGTGAACTGAAACAACAACACAGTAACGCAGTGAGAACTTAGAAGAACAAAGAGACACAAGATTTTGCCGAGTGGAAAACCCTCCTGGGGTATGAAAACCACTCCCGAAATGCCTTGCAGGCTTAATCTTTTAATCAACTATTAACAATGCCTTATAGGCCATTTTTAGAGCACCCACTCAAGGAGCACCAACCCCTTGTTTAGTGATATCTATCTCAAGGAGTACCAACCCCTCAAAATGTTTTGAACAATAATAACAACTCAGAGGATTTCTCTGTTTTCAGTTAAGCACATGTTTCTCTGTTTTCTAGTCTACAGAATACCTTAAAGATTCAATAATTGAATCCTTAAAATACTATATAGAGAAGAAATTTTACAATATATCTCTGCATTTTTTTTTATTTTAACACAGAGTATTTCAATACATTTTCATACAGCCAAGGAATGATAATCTCAAAATTACAACAACCGAACATAAACATAGTTTTTTGCTTCTATTTATACATCTTTTTGATTTAAATGCCAGATAAGTAACTGTCTTCAGAAGTAACGGCTGAACAACCAACCTGAAAAGATTCTGATTGAAGTTAACAAAGCTGTTTATAATAGAAATCTTCATCTTGTACCTAGCAAGATTATTAGTCAAGGTGAAATTAATTTGTCAATACAAGAGCCGTTTCACCCAGCTAAGAGCCGTCCTCAACAAATCTGAAACGTATGAGATCATTTCACTGCTTAAAAAGCACAACTGCCCACCACTGTAAATCATAACCTCTAATGCATGAATAACAATACTCTGTCAGGGCATCATTTGCCACATTAGTAACTGAGATGCAGAGAGCAGTTAAAAATGGTGATTATAAACCAGTATGTGCAGCATGAAACGCATACATACCAGTTAAATTTGCAACTCCCATGGCTCCATCAACCACTGTCGAGCTTCCAGCCAGAAACACACCAAATAAAGCTTCCATATACCACTGATAAAGTCGTTACAGCCAACAACAACTGATACTTAAACTCTCATGATGGCGGCCAGGCTAGGGTTCCATACCCAGTCAAAAGGAATAATCACAAATTTTTCCCTAAGTAACTTTCTTTTCAATTCATGACTTTGTTGAAATGATCCTTTGTGTTTTGTTGTAACATTGTGATATCGGGGAAACATCATATCGAATACATTATGTCATGTCGAAGGTCTTTGTCATTTCCAAGTCACCAAGACAATACATAGTCGGGGAGACACTATATAGATTGCTCTATGTTTCACCGATACTCCCATCCATCTCGTGTATCATTGTGACTAGACAAAATTGGTGAGACATCTTGTAGACAAGTCTTTGTTTTTCCGAGAGCCCCTGTGAACAAACTTGTCGCCGTGACATATCGCTCTCAGGGAGACCTCATATAGGTAATACTTCGTTATACCGAAAGTCACCCACCATCTTGTGTGTCGCTGAGACAAGTCAGATCCTATGCCGACAAAGACCTTTTGTGTTCCATCGGCGAGACTAGAGGTCACTCGCCGAGACCTCATACCAAAAATCCTAACTCTTACCTGTTGACGTGGTTTTTGCGACCGCACCAACACAGAATAAAGTTTCCCAACGGATACCCTATCCTCTCTTGAACAAAGTTTCCTGCATGCTAAGATTGCGAGATAGATCATACATTTAACTCCAAGGTTCCTTTAATGCGAATAGACTCAGTTGGCTCGATGTGATTTTGCTGGTATTTTAAGGGGGACTTACACAATTGTTCGACAGTTGATAGCAGACAGCGGACTAAGGGCTTTCATGTAATTCAAATGTTTTGGCAAGTGAGCACAAGTTTCCTAATTCTAACCAGAAATGAACCGAATTTAAAAGAGTGTAGGGATAAGAATGTTCTAGTCTACTCTAAAGCGTGGGACACGGTGATTAATTCTTACAAACTTCAACCAGGTTTTGCTTTGCCTCGCTTCGGATAGCTTCTACAAAACTGGTGCAATCTTCAGAGGAGTGACTCAAGATGTTCAGATCACGATTTAGCATGAAGACACCATCACAACGACACATGCCAACATATAAACCATAATCGAAGTTAAGTTTCACAAAGTTCCAGTTGACCACGCAAGGCGAACCCACCGTCAGCGAGCCCGCTAGTGGTATGGACAAGCGAAGTCTTGTTCAAATCGAGCACCACATTCCACAATTGCTAAGTACTTGCATGAAATGAAATCTACTTTACTTTATGCTACTTCAAGATGCTACGTGAATTGGAAGGACGAAGAAGCCTCAACAACTACTCATAACAAAGAAGAGATCACCATCAATGAAAAATTCTTTTATTATGAAAGCATTCATGACAACTTCTTACAAAGTATCCAAAGGGAAGACTTTCCTTCCTTTTCAATCTAAACTACTCTACTTTCTACTCTATCAATTTCTCTCTACTCCTTCTCTAAGCTTTCCAATGAGTTACAAATGAGGGGGACTCCCCCTTTTATAGTTGGCCAAGTCCAACGGACGGCTCATATTACAATCGACTGGATGGCCCAGATTGTGCCACCTCAGCCCTAAACAAGATTCGCCCTAAAAACTGCCACAAAGGAGAGTGGGGTAATAAATGAGCCATTAATGTCCACCATCCTTCTAGAAGATTCCCGTTTGTAGACGCGTTCACACTGTTCTTGATCTTCTTCTTGACGTTGTTCTTCAACTTTGCTCGAGCTTCCCTTCTTTTTCCATTTTGAGTTTTGAAAACATTTCATCATTGTTACTAAGCCTCAACACTTAGCCATTTTCTTGCAACTTTTCTTCCTTCAAGGTTGAAATGTCATCTTGGATCACTTAAGTCATCGCCGCTTGGTCTCAACGTCCTCCTGCAAAACAAGCAAGGAGAAGAGCATTAGAACACTTCATAATATAAATTCAACTTACTTACTAGGATTTTCACGCTTTAACTTCCAAGAGTTCATCGTCTTTCTTCTAACAAACTTCATCCTCAAATTCTTCATGCCTTAGCCAAATTTCCAACCCGTCTTGCATTCTGCCTGGGCATACTTCACTCTGACATTTCATGTAACTCAGGCTCGAGAAAAATCCTTTCATCAAGAATTTGATCAAAATCATCTAGGCGATCACCTTCAAATTCATCCACCAAGGCAAATTTTATCTTGAAAACACGTTTTATTCCTTGCCTTAGAAAATTTTAAAATTTCCCTTAGGAAATTCATCAACCTGGTGCCCATTTAAAATCTTTACCTCGGAATCCTTGGTGAGCTGTGGAAGACCTTAAAATTCATTCCTCGCCGATAATCTTCAATACCCAGAAGAAGATTTCTTTTAGAACTTGTCGAATTCATGGGTGTACAATGAACGGGTTCATTTAAAATTTTAAAATTTGAACCTTAGAAAAAAATATTTCCTTATGAAATTCAATCCCGTTCATCTCTGTGAACATCCTGCGTAGCTCAGACTCGAAGAAATTTTTTATTAATCCTGTTATGCCAACATCTTCTGACTTCATCACTGGCAATTCATTCGGGCTTTAGGAAAATTCAACCACCTTCAAGGTCTAGGCGTATTTTCTAAGGAAGAAAATACTTTGCCTTAGAAAAATTTTGAACCACTTTGAAAATTTTTCCTTGGGAAAATTTCAACTTCGTTCATCTTCCTGTGGTGAGAAAATTCATCAACTTCTCTTAGAAAATATTTCTTGAAAGCACATCACACTTAACATATTTTATTTTTCACTTGGCAATTTCCAACGCCTAGGCATGTATTACTCATCCCTTGGCAATACTCTCCATTTGAATCTTAGGCGCATTTAGCTTATTACCAAGGATTTAAATTCCCACGCCTTAGCAATCATCATCTCTCCCACCTTAGGCGCATATCACATTTCATGAGGAACATTTTGATTAAAAAAAATTCCAACGCCTAGGCAACTTTATTTCACCACCTTCAATATTAATTCTCAAGTCTAGGCGCATTTCACACTTGCTAAAAGATGAAACCTTCAATGTGACTCTTGAACTTCCTTGTTTTGTCTTCACATGGCCCCATTTGGGCGCATTTTGCCCTGCAAGAAGGATGAAACCTCCAACGCCTTGACCTCTTTGACCTTTTTCTAAGCTTGGCGCATTTCATATGTTCAAGAGGATTTTTAAATTTGTCTTTTACATGCTAAGTTGGGCGCATTTTACATGTCTAAGAGGATGAAAATCTGCAACGCCACCTTTTGGAATATTCCCTCCTTGTTTTGTCTTGACATGCCCTCATTTGGGCGCATTTTGCTATAGGAGAAGGATGAAGATGTTGACATTTTGACTTTTCTTTTCTAGACATGGCGCATTTCTTACTTGATGAAGGAGGAATCTTTTTTCAACGCCTTAGCTTTTGTCCTCACATGCCTTGATTTGGGCGCATTTTGCCCACGTAGGAGGATGAACTTTACACTTAGAAAATTTTCAAATCATCATGCTTTCAAGGTGGGCGCATTTAGCCTATGCTGAAGGATGAAAAACGTTGACTTGTTGACTTTCTTGGGCGCATTCTTGCCTTGATGAAGGATGGGCGCATTTGGAGGGTGGTGGAGGATATCCCATACTTAGAATTTTTTTTTTAGCACTTTGCTTGCATGTGAGAGGGCGCATTTTACACCTTGAGCAGGACGAAACTTAACACTTAGAGAATTTTTTTAAACTTTCTCCTTGAGGGTGGGCGCATTTTGCCTAGGCAGGTGGATGAAGTTCTTGACAGAAATTTTCTCAGCCATTTGTGCTTGAGGGCGCATTTTGCTATGTGAGGTGGATGAACATCAACACTTAGCCATTTTTCCTCGTCCCTGCCAGTTTCTCCATGCCTTACTATAAATAGTAAGTCTCTTAATTCTTACACCTCAGAAGCTCAGATCAATTTGAAATTTTGAACACTGGATCCTCATGACTCCATTACCTTGCTGACACTGCCATTTCGGGTTGACTTGCTAAAAATAGCATATTTCTGGAGGTGTTTTACTATAAATAGTAACTTCTCGTTTCTGGTATCTCCACAACTCTGTTTGCTCTAAAATTTGAATGGGGCGCTCCTCACCACGTGACCTGCCTACTGACATTGGCGCATGCAATTGATTTGCTATTTTTAGCCTGTTTCCAAAATGACTTACTATAAATAGTAAGTGCTCCGTTTGTCTTCAAATTTTACCAGTAGATAGATTGAAGGATGCTGATCGCGGTGGTTTACACTGGTTTTCAAAAATTCTGACTTTTTACCCCTCTTTTCAGGCCCTGAAGCTGGAAACCCTAATTTGTTCCGCATGCATATCAAATGGTCTCCGTTTGTTCTCGTTTCTGTTGCATTGCGATCAGCTCGTGATTCTGAAGTGCTGGGAGGCGGCTGCCGGGATGTACCTGCTAAAAATAGCAAGTTCCTGAATGAGTGATTATCTTCGTTTGCATGTCACACCACTGCGTAGGTCTTGAAAAACCCACAAAGAATCACCTGACATGCAAAGAAAACTCTAACATGCAAACCCTAAAAATAGCCCTGGAAGGCTGAACTCTGAAAGTCGTTATCTCATTTTGCATGTCGCACCATCGCGAAGGTTTCTGAAAACCCAGAAGGAATCTCCAGACATGCGTTGAAAAACTCTGCATATAGACCCTGAAATCTGCTCTGGAAGCTGGACTGCTAAAAATAGTAAGTTGTCTGTTTCAGCTCAAATTTTGCACACGAGCAGTTTGATGTGTTCTGAATGCAGTGTAGCGATCAAAACTTCGAAAGTGCTCTGAAAACGCCCTGAATTGTACACTTACTAAAAATAGTAAGTTGCCGGAATTTGATGAAATTTTGCTGAGAACCTACTGGAAGCATGCTAACAACGTTAGTCTCAATTTTCAATTTATTCACTTCATTTGATTTTGGATTGACCAGAAAAGTACAAACCCTAATTCTATAGACTTGGCGAAATTTCACATTTAGGCTCACAGGCGGAACGTCCCCGAAAAGGCAGACAGTAGAAAGAGAGGGAGAGAGACAAAACCAAAGCCAAAAGACCAGAATGGAGCAAAAATTAGGGGTCCCCATCTTGAATGGGGCGATGTGTGAAAAGGTCACAACATTACTGAGATGTATACCTTTATGTTGACGGTTGATATAAGAATTCAAACTCACCAAGACCTTTCTTCGTTGCACATGAGTCATACCGAAATGTTCCTTTTGTTTTATGCATCGCCGAGACATATCAATGTCGGGGAGACCTCTCGGAGAGCACACTATGTCATACCGAAAAATTTATCCACTCTGAGTCGTTGAGACAATACCAACCTCTCGCTGAAAGCCCCTCATAAGACTTAGTTGGCAAGACCTGACGGGTTCGCTATGACATTACATCGAAGCTGAGACCTCCTGCCGATATGCAATTTTTCCACTGGCGGTCGGCAAGACTAAAGTAAGTTCGCCAAGACGTTACAACGAAGAAAAAACCTCTTGCCGATGAGCACCCTTTGTTGCCGGTCGGGGAGACATGATGAGTTCGCTAAGACATCATTCCGATGAAGGATCACCTACGCCGATGAACCACCTCATGTATTAGTCAGTGAGACCCGACTCATTCGGAAAGACCTCTCCCCGGTGAAAAATACTCATGCCGACATAAGCATATGAAGAATGATGGTAGACAATGATTTTTCCAAAGTCAATTTTAATGACTTTGAGCCAATTAAATATGTGTGAGCCCGGAAGATCATGAAAATGATATCGACCTTAAGTGCATAAGCAATACAAATATATGTCCCAATATGATGTATTGTAAAGAGATCATATCAATGAAATCTGATAGGCTATCATATGAAAATGACTGAATTTTGCCAATGAAGCAAGCTGAATACCATGTGAAGGAGTATATCAACAATAGTGATAAACATAAGATATACCTTCACTTGAAGAACCTTCATACTGAACTGATCATCACAAACATCTGAAAGCATAAACAGTGAATGCCACCTGTCTACACATGGAACTCGGGGCATCAGTACACAACAAACTAAATCCATGAATAAGTGCAGAATATCAAAACCAACTGAAGCCATCTGAATGTAAACCAATGCCAAAGTCATCAAAGAGGTGCCATTAATAAAGCATAAGGATCCAAATTGAGACAGATCATCAAAGAGAAGTAACTGAAAGAGATTTTGTCATCAAGGACAAACCATAAACACAACTGAGATCCAACAAACAGATCTGAATACATTGATTATTAGGTCTGATAAAGATAATATCAGTCTGAAAACACTTATAAAATGTGTCTACAATATACAAACAAACCATAGGATTGGGTTCACCACATACCCATTTGCTTGTTACTTCATTTAGGCTCAAAATGATCACATATATGGCAAGAAATGGCTGATGCAGATGCTCTCAAACCTTGCTGGTAATGTCTGAAGTATTTTCTGATAATAATGATGTAGATGGCCACCAAAAAAAACCCTAAACTCCTCCAAATGAAGGCGGATAGGTTTAAGATTGGAGCAATGAAACCCTAGATTGATGTGATGTCAAAGCAATGCCAAAGTTGACCACCAAACCCTTGGATCTGCAATCTGCTATAAAACTGTAGAAGTTTAAAACACAAATCTACAAATGAATAGATGTTGCCAATGACCAAAATCCCTTCCAAAACAAAGCATTTCTCTCTTCGAACCCTAGCAATTTATTTGTAGATGAAAATTTTCCAATATAGACTTTAGAGCCGGACTCTTTGTTCTTTAACTGCAAATAAAACTTCAAACCCTAGCTGGAATGATATTTTCCTTCAAACCCTAGCTGATTGAAGCACCTCAAATAAGCCAAACTTACAAATAAGCTCAATGATGAATGCTAGATGAATTCACCTCTCAATGTGGAGTTGGGTTTTCGTCCAATCCATAGATTTCTAAGGGTTTTCGTCCTTAGAAATTTAGTTGAATCTGAGATTGAAGTCTTTGCAATAATGCATAAGAAATATCAATTCAACAATGGATGCCCAAATGGCTTGCACTCAACTCCTTTTAAAGACTCAATTGAATCTTCTAGAAGAAGTCAATTTGCAACTAACTATAGCTTCTAGAAGAATACTTTATTTAATAAAGTGACCTTTTTTAATATTTTATTATTTTCACTTTATTTTAATTAAAATAATCAATTAAAGTTATCCTTTTGAAATAATATTAGTTTTTGGACAACTTAATCAATTAAATTAATTAAGTCCCTTTACCCAAAAATTTGGAGACATTACAGTCCTCCTTTCTCAGAGATTGCTTGCCTTCAAACAATCTGCACATGCTTGCCAAAGTTGAATACTAGGATCCCATATCCATCTCTGAAATACTGCTGCACCCATCCACTGCGCTACTCTGATATAACTGTCATTCTACAACAACTTCAGAAGCATTCCATTAATAATGCAAAGTCCTGGATCCCAAATATGAAAATCATCCTTATATAAATTGTGCACAAGAACCTTCTCCACTTGCCATTTCTTGAATTCGGTCATCCAAGAACACAAAATACATTTGGGTGCAACAATTAGTGGTCTTTCATCTGGACACTTGAATAACCTCTTTATGCAAACTCCAAGTGCTTGTGTCATATTTCATCTTCACCTCCAAAAGTATGCCCAACAGTTGCAAGTGTCTCCATGGGGTGATCCCACAATACTAGTTTACAATTTTTGGCCAAACTGGACAATGAACAGTTTTTTTTAACTAAATATTCACTTTTGGGCACCTATAGCAGCTAAACTATGAGGAATTTGGAGATGATGCAAATTAGTGATTTGTGACATTTTGTCATTAGATTCTAAATATATTTTTTTCAAAATTTTTGGAATTAGATTGCATTTTTTTTTCCATCTCCTTCGAAAACTAGTTTTTATTAGTAAACACCATTTTTAAGGAGTGATGCTCACCGTATACAACATAACCTTTTTTCTATGAAGGATAAAATTCTATTTTTTTTGAATTTAGATTTGTAACTACGATATCTAACCAGTTCATTTGGTTTCATAGTGTTTTGTTGAATATTTTCTCCTTAATCAAGATTCAAAGTCAAACCAATTACAATTCAGACATAGGCAGACCATATACAACATAACTTTTTTTGTATGTATCAAAATTCAATTTTTTACTTTTACTGGATCAAGGGCATCAATACCTATCCTACACATATTTTTTAAAATTTTATTTTGATAATTTTCTGTTTTTCCACATGTGCAGAACAAAGAGCTTGATTTTTGGTGAAAAACCTATGTTTAATCAAACTAAAAAAACAAATACATGATAAAACCAAAACATATTAAAATTATATTTGATGGATAGCTCGTTTCGAAGACTACTGTCATCCAGTTGGATCTATGAAGTCTCCTCCATTTTCATCCTCAACTCGAGCTTCGAAGGGAAAATTTTTGTAGAAATTTGGTGCAAGAGGGGGAGGAGGAGGAAAAAGAGGAGTTGGATCGAACCCCCCTTGGAGCGAACCCCCTTGACCTTTTGAGTAAGGGGGGTTTTGATCAAACCCCCCTTTTCTTCAAAATTTTCTTTTGTTTCCATTCTGGAAACGTGAAAAAAGTGTGTCCTATCATTGATTATGGTTCGCTCGAAGGGGGCTTTGAGCGAACCCTTTTTGGCTTTGCTTGAACCGTTTGTTCGAACCCCCCAAAAACCAAAATTTTCTCCATGTGGGCGTTTTTTGCAATTTTCCTTTTTCAACAGAATTGTAAACCAGTTTTGTGGGATCACCCTATGGTATGCATCATGAATCTTTGAAATAAAGCAACTACATACTCTACTATAGAGTCATCGACATGAGGGTTGTACCTCATTAAGTGTGTCATGAATGCTCACAGACAAACCCAAAACTACCTCACCCATGTCTTCATCCACATGTGTAGTCATAACATTAGTGGTTGATCCAGTAAGTGTGTGTTCAACTACTCCACCCAACTTTATGACTTGAGCCTTTAATGGGCTCTCAACTAGAGGTAAATTAGGTACACAAATAGAATCTTTTGAATCATACCTCTTCTCTTGTTTATGTACATTTGCATGTTCTTCTTTCCCCCTCATCTCAAGAGGCTCATCCCTCGTATGCTCCATCTCCATGTCTTCTTCCCTTGGAAGAAATAGTGATCAAAGATAAGCTTCTCTTCATTGTCTTGATTGATCTATATGATTGCAGCGTTCCTTGACCCCTTGCAATGTTGTTTTGCTTGGGCAGCCAACATCTTTGCCCTTCTAGCTCTTGTATCACACATATCTTGTGTCTTCTTAGCATCCTCCAAGGTATGATGTATAAAATCAGAATGTTTCGAGGCATGAATCCACAACACATAATTCATCTTTAACACCCAAATCTTGAGTACCAACATTAGAAGACTCTACAATACCATCATCCTCACGTGAAATGGCTGCTATCTCATGATGATGCAAGGAAATATGATTGTTGTTGCAAAAATTAGAATTGTTGTCATACCTTTGTGTGATATTTTCAACATCTCCAAGTGGCCGATCCATGTTTGCATTCTCTTCCACTTTGTGATCAACTTGAAGACTCAAGGGCGCAATAGTTGATTCCTCCTGATCCAAACTCTCATATGGCGAAAGTGAGCTTGTGAACATGGTCTCATCTTGTTTAGGACTCCCACATGATGACGGATTTTTGTCCCCATGATCGCTTGTGGCTTGCAAGTCACAAGTTACAAGTGATTCTTCTTTATCCAAATGTTTTGCTATAAACTCCTGCTCCTCATTAACCAAGAAAGGTTTAAGCTTCTTCTCACAATGAACAATCACCCGTTTAGCTAAGTCCTTCTTGTTAGTCGATATAATCGAAAGAAGTGATTGTGTCACATCATCACTTTCATAAATAGTCAAAACCTTAATGCTTTGCATGGCTACAATAACATTATTGGCATGTTCTTTCCTAACTGTGTCAAAGAAGTTGAGAAACATTATGTCGATCAAATCATTTAGTCCCAAATCCAACATAATATTATTCAATTTGGATTTTGCAAAAGTTTCAAGTATGGCAACCCTTCTAGGAAAGTGACGACGTGTGATATCATCAATAGCCTAGAAACTATCCACCATCATCTGAATTACCCGGTGGTACATGGGGACGCGTTCCCTGCCCTTTTGCCCCCGTACCTATACTCGAGATGTTTCGGGGAGAGGGGACGCCTTGGGGACATTTCCCAGGGGCCCTCCAAAAGTTTCCTTTTTTTTGGAATCTCCCCAATCGGCGGGGATGTCTCGAGCACAGCAAGGGGATGACCCGCCGTCCCCGGGACTATTAGGGGACTGTAAAATACCTATCCAAATCTGATTGAAAACCTCTGATTTTTTGTCTTAGGTATTTTGTCAAACACTTATCTTGCAACCTTCTGACTTGCTAGAAATGGTTTTCAGTTGGTTTGTTTTGATGTTTCTTGATGCCAATGAAATTTAAATGCTTTTCCAATGATACTAAGCAACTATCCAATGAACCAAAATGAAGTGCAATATGCTTTTGTATTTTCAAGTGCATATAAGTGACTGGAAATAACTTCTACAGCTAGTTGACAATTTATCAAACATTTGGCATGCATCTAATATGAAGGTACAATAAAGACATTTTATCAAACAATATGCTGTCAAACTCCACTTCTCTATTATGACTTTGCAAATGAAATCTGATTGAGACAATGCTGGAAATAATCTACAACTAATAACCCCTTATATCGACCAACTCAAGAATGACTGAATTTACAATGATTGCTGTCCCAAGGCAGCGATACAACTAATGCAATTGACTGAATTACAAGCATACATAACTCTAATCATGACAGCGAATAACTCCTATAATCTAACATGACTTCTAATGCAAATATATATGTAAATATGGAACCTGATATACAGTGGCAGCCAACTAGAATATGCTCGATTCTTCAAGGAGACGTCAGCAACAACTTTAGCAAAATCTTGACCACCTTCCTATATGTCCAGCGATCTCTCGATGAACAAAGTCGAATTTTATTTGGCCTTCAAATACAAAATCGCACCCTTGAACAAGTGCACCCAGTTGCAAGAAGATGCCACGAACTTCTCCCAGCAACAATGCAAGAATCAAACCAGCTAGCTATCAAAATATTGACCCCCTTGATCACCAAAACGTCCTCTCCAAAGGACTGTAAAAACCTCCTCAAATCGACCTCTTGATGGGGTGATCCCACAATAGTGGTTTACAATTTTGGCCAAACTAGACACTGAAATTATTATTTTTAACTAAATCTTCACATTCAGGCACCTATAGCGGCTAAACCGTGAAGAATTTGAAGATGATGCAAACTAGAATCTCGTCACTTTTTGTCTGTAGATTTTAAAAATATTTTTTTCAAAATTTTTGGAATCAGATTGCACTTTTTTTTCCAGCTCTCATGAAAACTGGGTTTTTTCAAAAATAGCATTTTTAAAAAGTGACACACATCGTATAACGCATAATTTTTTTTCCATGAAGGATAAAATTCTAATTCTTTTGAATTTAGATTTGTAACTTCGATATCTAGTACTTCCACTTGGTTAGACAATATTTTATTGAATATTTTTTCCTTAATCAAGTTTCAAAGTCAAACCAATTACAATTTGTTGTGACCTTTTCACATATCGCCCCATCGCCGATGGGGACCCCCAGTTGTCTGCTAGTTTTTAGGGTTCTATCTCCTTGCAACGGTTTCGTGAGGTCGTCCTTATTGAGAGTTTCAGGTCAGTTTGCCGAGAGTTACCAGAGCCAAGTCGATAATCCATGCTTGAATCAGTGCATAGATGTCATGGAAGCGCTTAGAAGGCCTAGGAAACGAAGATTGCCTGTGAATTTGGCCAATTCTGAGACTTCCTACTTTTTAGGAAATTTTGCTTTTTTGCTTTTTCATTTTTGGCATTTTTTGGACCAAACAAAGTTCCCTATTTTTTAGGGTTTTGCTTTTTCTATTTTTAGAAATTTTCTATTTTTAGAAAGTTTCTATATTTGGAAAGGTCTCGAATTCCAAAAATGCACTCAGAAGTTCAAAAAACTCGATAGAACTCTCAGAAAATCAAAGAGAAAATTGAAAAATCATTGAAAAATATGGAAAAACAAAGTAAAAAGCATGAAAATCAGACCCAAAAAACATCAAATTTTGGAAAAATCAGTTCAAAAATGAATCAGATCCGAGCAAAATCACAGAAAAATCAACTCGAAAAGAATGAAATTCATGAAATAAATGGCTAAGTTTGAAGAAATTCGCCATAAGAAGGATGATCCTTGAAATGTGGGACGAAATGAAGGAAGGAATGTCATACACTAAGGAAAGTCCGCTCTGCCACAAGAGAGAAATGTCCAAGACTATCCAAAGTCCGCCCTGACTTTGGCAAGGCATGCTCAAAGTCCGCCAGCCTTGAGGAAGTATATCCAAGGACTCTCTAAAGTCCGCCTTGCATGTCCTAGCCTGCTCAAAGTCCGCCAGCCTTGAGGAAGTATATCCAAGGACTCTCTAAAGTTCGCCTTGCATGTCCTAGCCTCCTCCAAAGTCCACCATGTTCAAAAAGGAAGTATATCCAAGGACTCTCTAAAGTCCGCCTTGCATGTCCAAGCATCCTTGGAAGTCCGCTACACACTTGCCAATAGGTTGGAAAGTCCTCCTAGGCACATAAAGGAGAGAAAAATCAAAAATTTTGCTAAGTATTGGTGCCTAGCAAGGAAAATTTCGAAAATTTGCCTAAGTGTAAAAGCCTAAAAAGGTGGAAATTCGAAATTTTGACTAAGTATTGTAGGATTTCCAAGAGACAAAGGGTTAAGCAAAGTGCTAAAAAGTTTGGAAGTCCGCCATGTTCAAGTAGATGATGTCTAAGATCTAAAGAAGTCCGCCCTCACCTTGTCCAAGCACTTGGAAAGTCCGCCATGGTCTATGAAAGGGAAAATTTACAATTTTTGCTAAGTGTTTGGTGCCTAGTCAAGAGAAATTTGAAAATTTGCCTAAGTATAGAGGCCAAAGGATAAAAAATTAAGATTTTTGGCTAAGTGTTATGGCATTTTCAAGAGCAAAGTGCTAGGTTTGAAAGGCAAGTGCTAAAAGAAGTTCGCCATGGTATGAGGAAAGTGGAAAAGACTTTGGGAAGTCCGCCTAGGCCAAGGCAAAGAAAAAAATGAAGTGTGGAAGAGAAATTAAATTGCCTAAGTATGGGTGTCTGGAGAAAATGTTAAGAAATTGATAACTTTGGCCAGAGAAAAATGCACGAGGCAAAGAGAAAGGGGAGATCGCCCTTGGCCAGAAGAGATGGAAATTTGTCAAGCATCACAGAATTGCGCCTAACAAAGACGTCCAGATAAGGATTTTGCCTAGAAAAATTCGTCTGAGCGAGAAAAAAATTGACTTTGGTAGAAGAAAATAAGCTCAGTGCAATAAAAATTTCGCCTCGGCAAAGAAAAATAAGGATCTGGCATAACATTTATCGACGGAATGGCTTAAATTTTGACTTGGCTAGACGAAATTGAGGACAAAATTGGAAAATAAACTTTTAGCCAAAGAAAACGAAGAAAAAATCAAAATAGCCATGGGTCCAAAACGAACGGGTTGGAATAAATTAAAATATTTTAATATTTTAATAATTTATTTTCAACTACTCGGAAATTTAAATGCCTTGGACAAAAATAAAGTTTGCCAGAGATGTTTCGGAAGAAAATAATTTGTGCCGGCTGAGGATAAAATCCAACAGGCAAAATTAAATTCGCCATGAATTTTTGAAACTTGAAAGGTCAAATTTAATTAAATATTTAATGTTTTCTTTCAAAATTCGAAAAATCAAAGATAAACATTAAGCCAAAAATCGAATTTTCGAAGATCAATGAGATTTGCTTGGATAAGCTCGAGACGGATTCTTTTCGAAAAATAAAGGAAACCTGCCTGTTTGAACAAAAGAAAACAAATCGAGATTGAGAAAGAAGATGGTAGTTGCTAAAACAAATCAAGCTCTTCAGCATTATAATGAGTTTCAGCAACTCATTTTTTCACACACAGCTGAAGAGAAATTTAATCTCTCTCGGAACTCTCAGGCAGTTGATTGTTCAGTAGGCAAGATCGAATTTTCCAGAGGGAGAAGTAATGTTATGCTGAGGAAGAATTTTTACGGGAAAGGAAAAGATTTATTTTGAATTCTTCTGTGCAAGAGAGGCGCACTTCATTAATTGCTTTTTGGAGTAAATTATCAGAATTTAAATCTGATTTGCAGCCATCAGTTCTTCATTGAGGTTTGATGTTCAATCAAATAAGTCGCCATTCTTCTTCTATCTTTTCATCTTGGCAAAAAAACTTCTGGCCAAAATTTTAACTTCGTCCATTTACTTTCAGCTTGCTTTTTTGCAGCAATTTAATTATTTAACTAGCTGAAAGTAAACTTTCGAGCCCAAGGCATGAGAATAAATTATTTAAAAAAAGTCTTTGTATTAATGTTAATCTTTTGACTGTAGGTTAATGACCTGTTGACGTGGTTTTTGAGACCGCACCAACACAGAATAAAGTCTCCCAACGGACGCTCTATCCTCTCTTGAACAAAGTATTCAGCATGCTAAGATTGCGAGTAAGATCATGCTTTCAACTCCAAGGTTCCTTGAGTGCGAATAGGCTCAGTTTGGCTCGATGTGATATTGCTGGTATGTCAAGGGGACTTACACAATTGTTCGACGGCTAACAACAAACAGTAGATTAAGGGCTTTCGTGTGATTCAAATGATTTGGCAGGTGAGCACGGGATTCCTAATACTAATCGGAAATATGCGGAAAGTAAAGGGGGTTTAGGGCCTAAGAAATTAATATTCTATTCTAAATGCAAGATATATGGGGCTTCGTTTCAATAGACTTCAACCGGATTTCACCTAGCCTCCGTCGGACAGCCTCAGTAAAATCGGTGCAATCTTCAAGGGAAATAGCAAAAGATGTTCAAGTTATAGTTTAACAAACATACACCGTCAGAACAACGCATATAAGTATGTAAACCACAACTGAAGTTAAACTCAAGGTAGTGTCCAGTTGACCACACAAGGCGGACTTATCATCAACAAGCCGCTAGTGGTATGGAATAAAGCGAAGCTATCTCAATAAAACACCACACACCAAAGTAAGCTATTTGCATGAATTTAATCTACTTGGATACGAAAGGAAGAAGAAACCTTGCTAGCATTTCATGACAAGACGAATTCCATCATCAATGAAAAGATCTATTATCATAAAATGTGTTACACAACAATCTCCTCAAAAGCTTTCAAACGGAAAACTTTCTTTCTTCTCCAAATGATGCAAAAATGCTCTACAATGCTATACTATCTAGCTCTAATGCTCTCTCAATGTCTACTCTGATTCTAACTTTCTAATCTAATGAATCTGATACAAATGAGGGGGACTCCCCCTTTATATAGCTAGCCAAGTCCCAAAAGACGGCTAGGGTTACAATCAATAGAGTGGCCAGAATCGTGCCACCTCAGCCCTAAATAATATTGCCCTAAAAACCGCCACAGAGGAGAGGGGTAATAAATGTGCCATAATGTCCACCATCATCCTTCTAGAAGATTTCGTTTGCAGACGCGTTCACACTGTTCTTGATCTTCTTCTTGGCGTTGTTTTTTGATTTCGTTCACTTGAGGGTCTTCATCTTTGTCACTTGAGTCTTGAAAATGTTTCTTCAACACTTAGCCATTTTCTTGCAAATTTTCCTCCTTCGAGATTGTAACTCATCTTCATCGTGCTTCCATTTCAAGTCATCGTGCTCTTGCCTCAACATTTCTCCTGCAAAACAAGCAAGGAGAGGGGTATTAGAATACTTCATGATATAAACTTGACTCACTTACCTGATTTTCATGCTTTGATCTCCAAGCGTTCATCGCCAACTTTGTGTTCAAATTCATGCCTTAGATAAACTTCATCTTTGGGAAATTCATTTCACCTGCTGGAGCTCCGATACTCAATTTCGTTCAACTCCGGCTCTGGAAGACTATCTTTACGAAGGGTTTAAGCAAATTCACCTAGGCAGTTTCTTTCAAATTCATCGTCTGGAGAATTTCATCTTGAAAACACATTCTCCTCACACTTGCCTTAGAAAATTTTCAAATTTCCCTTAGGAAATTCATCAACATGGTGCCCACTTGAAATCTTCATCCCAGAATCCTCGGCAAGCCGTGGAAGACCTTAAAATCAACTCCTCATCGATAAACTTCAATACCCAGAAGAAAATTTTCTCCAGAACGCATCGAACCCATGGGTGCACAACGAACGGGTTCATTTAATTTTCTTGAATTTTGAACCTTAGAAAATATTCCCTGTGAAATTTAAATCCGTTTTTCACATCTATGAAGATTTCTTGTTGCTCTGACTTGGAAAATTTTATCAATTCTGTGCAGCTGGCAATCACTGACTTCATCTCTGGCAACTCTGCTCGTGCTTCAAAAAAAATCTTATCTCTTCAGAGTCTAGGCGCATTTTCTAGAGGAAGAAAATATTTTGTGCCTTAGAAATTTTTGAATCACTTCGAAAATTTTGCCTTAGAAAATTTCATATCCAATTCGGCAACTTGCCTGTGAAAATATCAACTTCACTTAGAAAATTTTCATGCGAGCACACCACATTTTATTTTCTGTCATCTTCAACGCCTCAGGAATTTTTTTTTTATTAATTTTATTTCATCATCTTCACACCTTGCATGGCGCACTTGATATTTGAAGCATGCCTCACTTCACATGCCTTAGAAAAATTTTCTAACACCTTACCACTTATCACCTTCAACGCCTAGCACTTGATGGAGGAAAATTAAAAAAAAAAAAAAAACAACGCCCAATATTCATCACCCTTCACCACGCCTAGCAAAAATCTTCTAACACTCTCCACTTTAGGCGCATAACACTTGATTAAAAAAAACGCCTACCATTTACCACGCCTAGGAGTATCTTCACTTACTTGTTACCTTACTTACCACTCTTATTTACCTTTTACACTTCAATGTGGGCGCATTTGAGCATGTCAAGAGGATGAAACTTTCTCCAACGCCTTATGTGACTTTTCAACTTCCATTTTTGTCCTCACTTGAGCTAGCTTGGGCGCATTTCTATGTGGATGAAGGATAACAATGTTTGACTTTGTTGACTCTTTCCTACCTTGAGCGCATTTTTGATGTGGAGGAGGACAAAACATTTCAAACGCCTTGGAGTGACCCTTCATCTCCCACGTTTTGTCTTCACATGCCCTCTTTTGGGCGCATTTTGCCTATAGTGGAGGATGGAAACATTTGACTCGTTTGACCAGCTTCTAACTTAGGCGCATTTGCTACTTGATGGAGGATAAAAACGCCTTTGACTCCTCCTGTGAATCTTTGACCTCCCTCTTGAGATGGGCGCATTTAGCCATATGTGAAGGACGAGTTTTGTTGACCTCTTGACCCTTTTGCTTGCTGGGCGCATTTGAACTTGCATGAAGGATGGGGCATTTAGAGGGTGGTGGAGGATGAACTCCAGACTTAGAAAATTTTGCCATCAACCTTCCTTCCTTCTTCAAGTTGGGCGCATTTCCCCATACCTGCAGGATAAAAACTTTGACTTTAATTTAACTTTCTTTCCCTTGGGCGCATTTAGGCCCTGATGAAGGATAAGCTTTATACTTAGAATTTTTTTCTGAGCCTCCTCATCAACCTGGGCGCATTTCCTTATGCCTGCTGGATAGAAATCATTGACTTTCTTTGACCACTTGTGCTTTGGGCGCATTTTGCCCCCTGAGCAGGATAAACTTCATACTTAGAATTTTTTTGTGCTTGGCATATGCTTGAAGGCGCATTTGGGCTAGGCAGAGGGATGAAGTGGCGTTGACTTTCTTTGACCTTTTTCAAACTTAGCGCATTTAGGCCTGTCTACTGGATGAAGTTCAAACTTAGAATTTTTTATGCCTCCTCATCAACTGGGCGCATTTCCTTGTGCATGCTGGACGAGACTCCAGACTTAGACAAATTTTCATCATCCTCGCCAGCATCGTGCCCTGCTATTTATAGTAAGTTCTCTGAATTTGCGCCTGTTAGAATGGCCTGAAATTTCATCCATAGCATCCTCATAACCGTTAAAACAGGCATAAAAATTTTTAATGACATGCAAAGGCGCCATTTTTGAAGGGTGGTTTACTATAAATAATAACCTTGTTCTGATAGCTCCACTGCTCCATCAAATTTGAGAATTTGCAAAGGCGCTCCTCACCATGTGACCTTAAATTCACTGACGGCGCAAAAGTTTATTACTATTAAGTATTAATGCAAATTGTTTGAAAATTAAGCTAAAATATTGAACTGAAATTTCACCTTTCACCATGTGAATGCGATGTCACTTGACAAGGAAAGTGAAGATTTTGAACAAGATGCCTATTGAAGGCTGAAAGCGCTAAGGGGGACTTGAAAATTGCAAGGCAAAAGACAATATTTTCTTCATGTTTGCGGTCTGCTGGGCTGAATTTCTGTGTGCTCTTGAACTTTTCATGGCCTAAGGAAACACATAAAAAATTATAAGAGTTGGAACTGAGTTTCTGTTTGATGAAACACCCTGCGAAAAGTGATAAAGTTTTATTAGGAATCACCTAGCCTCGGAAGGCTGTATCCTGAAAGTGATCGTCTAGGCTTGCATGTTATATCGTCGCGAAGGTCTTGAAAAACCCAGAAGAAATATCCAGACATGCAAAGAAAAACTCTGCATCTGCACCCTGAAATTTGCTCCGAAAGCCGGACTGCTAAAAATAGTCGGTTTTTGCTCAAATTTTGCACGCGAGTAGCCTGATATACTCTGAATGTGGTGTGACTGTCGGAATCTCAAAAATGTTGACGAATCGCCTGTAATCTCACACTTACTAAAAATAGTAAGTACCTCGGAATCTGATAAATTTTTGCTGAGAGCCTACTGGAAGCATACTAACAAGAATGTTAAGCTCAATTTTCAATTTATTCACCTTACTCGACGCCAAACTGACCAAGAAGACTCAAACCCTAATTTTCAGATTTGGCCAGAATTTTTGCATTTTAAGCTCGACGGCAGAGGAATCCCGGGAAGTAGACCATAGAACAGAGACAGACGGAGAGAGAGACCCAAAACCAAAGCCAAAAAGGCCAGAATGGAGCAAAAATTAGGGGTCCCCATCTTGAATGGGGCGATGTGTGAAAAGGTCACAACAAAATCCCCACGGGAAAGTGTTGAAAAACAACAAACAAACCATCATACAGCACACTCAAACGGGAAGTGTGTGGCACCATAACAGCTTATAATCTAATCCTAGCTATCAGGTACAACAATTCTCACGGATATTGCTCTCGGAGGTGGAGTTACTCGTATGCTCCCAAAACCAATATTTCACAATATTTTCTTTCATTTTCCATTTCTCATTTCTTTTCAGATATTTCTTTTAAACACATTTTCTTTTCATCATTTGATTTCTCCGTCAATTCCTTGATTGGCTAGCAGGCAATGAAGCCTCCAATGGGTTTGAGAATTGCAGTGGCGCTGAAACAAGATGTAAGATTTTCACCTGCTGAGACCTCTCCCAAGAAACCAAATGACTCAGAATGGAGATAGGTAAGATTTTTAAGGTTTTTAGACTCGTGTGTTAAGATACAATAGCGGGTTAACCTCCCGAGACGAGTTCAATCACTGACTGGATGATAACAAGAGGAAAATGACCTTAGTCCTTTTCAAAAATTTATGCGAATTCCAGTGAAAGGAACCACGTTGTGAAAGTTAAAACATCATCACCTCATCGCAACAGGAAACCCTAAAATCCTTGCCCATTCCCAAACCAAAACCACTTGAGTGGACAACTCAAGGGACGGGAACGCCAAACCAAAAACCCAAAGGGTAACAAACCAAAACCAAAACGGGACAAACCGAAAAGAAAACAAAAACAAACAGGAAAGCAAACGGGAAAGCAAACCTAATCTAACTATATTACAATGTAGGCTCTCGGAGAGAACCTAGGGCTGGAAATAATGCCTGAGAAATCTCCCATCACCCAGCAATGGGATATCCCCTCCTGTTCTTGTTCGTAACTTAAATGCATCATCTCCCAGGATCTCAGAAGCTTGATCAGGGTCCAACCATGATTTGTCGATCCATCCGTTCATGACCCTTTTATGCATGGTGGAACTTCCCAGAGTTTCATCTCTTTTCTCCTCCAAGCGCGTCGGCTGGGAATACCTTGTTTGAATCTGGTCCTCTCCCCAATTGACTTCTTCACATTCTTCCCCTAAAGTGACTTGTGGAGTCATCTTTGGAACTTGCTCCAAGGAGATCTTTCTCATGGCACCTCTGTTCTCTGAATGGAAAGCTTCGTGAATTCTACTTGATAAATCTTCGATGGAGGTATTTTCTATCTCTTGCTTTGCAGAATCTCCAAACATCCTTTCATTCTTATTCATACTTAAATCGTTTTCAATCAACACTTTAGTGGAGGCAGGCGTATCTTCTAAAAACTTTTCTTCCTTCGGGCCCTGTAGCAAAAGGGCCTCCCTTTTGACGGGTTTGTATGAACCCAAATCAGTTTCCACGAACAAGATATCACTGTTTTCACCACATTCTGTGATCATTAATTTGAGCCGTGGTGTACTTTCAATTTTTATCTGATTTGGAACTCCCTTCCAAGGCAACCACATGTGGGAGAAGTCAGTCGCAATGTATCCATTCAATTTTCTGGACCAATCTCTGCTTAATAGCATGCCGTAACCATCTGGTATATCCACAACTGATATGTCGATGCGACTCTGAATTCTGGGATCCGCCGCTAGCTGCATATGAATACCATTTAATTCTCCTACAACTGGAACTTCAGTCTTATCCAGCTGAGTCACTTTCTTGTTGGTCTGGAGCGGAATTATACCCAACGCCTGACATACCTTCAAAGGCATGACATTACTTGATGCACCAGAATCGATCAAACAATTATGCAATAACTTTCCAAAAATTCTAACTGAAACCAGAAATGGGGCTGGCTCGCCTTTTCCCTGATAGAAAATGACTGGCTTCTTCTTTTCATCTACTGAAACATTCATCTTTTCATCCTTTTTGCTTAATTGAAATTGATTGTCTTGAACAACCTCTCTGGGATTTTGCGTTTGCTCTTGTTTTTGCTTTTGCTCCGTAGGAATATTGAACCGTTTCTTTTTATCTTCGATCCATGACTTTTCAGGAGCGTTTGAAGAACCTTGTACCATACCTATGAAATTCTGAGGCTGTTGTGGAGCTTCCCAAGTGTCAAATGGAGCGTGAGGCACCTCTTCTACCATATTTGCACTTTGCACATGACGAGACTGTGTGTTCACAGGAGGATTCCTCGATGAACTAGATATTTCTTGGGAAGTATCCTTCACAAAGGGCGTTTCATACACACTTTTAAGAATTGTATCTCTGACTTCTGAAATCTTCATTAACTCATGTAAGGGGAGACTAACCTTCATCCTTTTGAACTCTTCTAGCACATAGGAGCCAAGCCTTTCCACGTCTTCTCTAGGAAGGCTCTCCTTCTGTCCTTGCCCAGCTTGATGAATTGGCTGCTGAATGACTTGCTGTCCTCCTCCGCCTTGCGTTACATTCTGCCGCCTGTACTCTGGAGAATCTCTAGGTAAACCTGGATTATTGCTTGCGTTGGGATGTGGCGGAGTTGTAAAATTATTTGGAGGCACCGATGATGTCAGTGGCTCTTTCTGATGATAATTCCTCTGATACACTTTATGAGCTTCACCCCTAGTAGTTTGAAAAGCTTGTACCTCCCCTCTTCCTTCCACCAAGACGTCGTTGTTGAGAGGCGGAAAAACATAACCATCTCTATAAAGAGGTTCTTCTGGAGATGCATATGTGGCATAAACTTCTGACGGTATTTGAAACTCTGGCATCCCCACGGGAGCGTTTGATGAAGCTGATGGAAATTGGTGATTAACTGATGGGGGCGTGTAACTCTGAAACTCAGGCGGAAAATTGCAATCTTCTATTATCAATGCCTGATCATATCTGGGTGCTGGGACTAATTCATATCCTGTGATTGGAGGGTTTTCTGTGATGCCTGTATTCCCTGTTTCATTCTTGAGAATACCAGCCACAACCTGGAATTCGTGACACTGAAGTTCAGAGTGCTGGTTCGTGTTATGTAACCTACACCATCCTGACGAGGCAGTTTCGGCCATATAAACTCTATCCATAGGACGATTTTCAGGAGGTGGCGAATTGTCCAACGGTGATGGGACACCTCCATTGTTGGGCCCAGTATTCCAAGACCTCTTCTGAAATCCTTGATTGTTATTTCTATACCCATAATTGTTTTCATGATTGTATCCTTGATGGGTATCCTGATGACTTGGAGGATTATTTTGATATCCTCTGTTAGCACCTTGGTGTGCCTGATAATTTCGCGGCATAGCTTGTGTCTGATTATTTTGACTTTTGAGGTGAGTCACCTCAGCTGACAGCCTCTTCACTTGTTCTATCAAATCTTTCATTTCATCTTTCTCCTTTGAAGTTTTCACTGGTGGCACTGTGTTCTGGAGATAAACAGGTTGTGTGACTTGCGTCTGGGACAAAGGCATCCCAGGATGGAGAACTAATTGACTTGATGGTGCTTGAACTGGATAAGCTGGCTGTGGGATCGCATTTAGCGCCGGAACTTGTTGATTCCATGTTGAGCTGAACATTGGCATTTGATTGTTTGTCGTAGCCAGGCCGGTGTAGAGTACGGGCCCAGTTATATTCTGTCCTAAACCTTGACTTACTTCAATAGCTTTAGCGTAAGCTTGATTTATATTTGCTGGAGTGGGGTGAGATCTTACGAACATTGCAGTCAAAGGATCAAGTGCTGAATAGTAGCTTTCTCAAGCGTCATCAATGACATAAGGAGTGCGTAACCTATTGAGGGCCTTTTGGAATCTATTGTTGAATGCATGAATGGGCTCTTTGTCTTGTCTTCTCACTTCTGCAAATTGACGATAAAGCTCTACAGGGGTGGCAGGTATACCAAACTTTCCGATGAAGGCCTCCTTCATTTGCTCCCATGTCCTTATAGACCCTACTGGTAGGTGAATGAACCAAAAATGAGCCTCTTCTTCCAAAGAATATGGGAATAGGTGGCAAGCCATGTCAGCATATCCAATCTGTCTATTGCGCAGGTGACCTTCAAACATCTTGATATGGTCCTCGGCCGTGTAGTTAACATCATTGGCAATGAACTTAGGACAAAAATTTTCAGGATTCTTTGGCATCTCATGGTAGTCTTGAAATTCTAGTGGAGATGGGTTGGTAACCAACCATGTAGCACCATTTGGAGTGGGTTGACCTCCTTGCTGACGTCCTGGTTGACCTCCTGGTTGAGCCATTGCTTGAATTGGTAATCGCCTTTGATACACAATAACTTGGGCTGGCTGTTGAACAACAGCTTGAACTTGTTTCGGCTGAGCAAACCTCGAAGCACTAGGTGGAGTTTTGAACAAACTTGAAATTTCTTCTCCACTTGTTTCTCCTTGAACCTCTTCACTTGAACCGACTTCTTCACTTGACTTAGCTTCCTTACTTGAACGACTTTCCTTCCTCTTCCTTGATCTCGTAGGTAGCTCTAACTCCACAAAATCTTTATATGAACTGGGCGTAGACCTCAAGATCCTCTTCAACTTGTCTGGCGAAAACGAACTGATACGATCCAGGATGTAGCTGACCGTTCAACTCTGAGAGAACACCATCTTGACTTCTGATAATTTTCTCCAATAGAACTTTTGTACTTCAAACCCTTTCTACTTCTTCCTAACTGTATGTTGTCGCTGTTATTCGCGTGGCCCTCCTCCTAGCGCCAATTCTGTTGACGTGGTTTTTGAGACCGCACCAACACAGAATAAAGTCTCCCAACGGACGCTCTATCCTCTCTTGAACAAAGTATTCAGCATGCTAAGATTGCGAGTAAGATCATGCTTTCAACTCCAAGGTTCCTTGAGTGCTAATAGGCTCGTTTGGCTCGATGTGATATTGCTGGTATGTCAGGGGGACTTACACAATTGTTTGACGGCTAACAACAA
>VDFB02031710.1:0-51532 GCA_007258455.2 Sequoia sempervirens | reverse complement strand
GGACTATTACTGACCCTCAATTTCAGCAGGAGTTGGAGGTGGCCATGAACGATGATGATGATATAGTGTCAGGTGATACTCAGCCACTTGAGGACAATGAGCCTCGCCAGAATGATGAAGAAGTTGAGCAAGTTAGAGAAGTAGAGGCACAGGAGCAGCAACCCTTCGATATACAGTATGATGTGCCCGATTGGCTTAAGGATAGAATGAGAAGAAGCCCTAGCGAGGAAATTGATCCAGCAGTTGAGATGGAAGAATTTCTGAACCGGATCAGTGCCCCTCCACCGAAGAAGAAAGCAAGAAAGTTTTCGAAGATCTCCACTGAAGAGGATGGCTCTCGCACCCTTCATGTAGCTGTGCCACGAGTTGAGTGTGACCGGAATGAAGCAGTACTTGAGAATTATGTGGTCACCACTTTGGATTTGGGACGCCCTACTGGTGTGCAGATTGTAGAGGAGTGTGATAACTCCTATCTTGCCCTCAAAGACAGGTTATTCAAGAAGGAAGGAAAATATAAGAAGTTGAAAGGAGAACACAAAGCTTTAATAGGATATGTTCAGCAGTTGTCTCGTTCTTGAGGGCAGGATGTTCCAGTGATAGAGCCTCCAGCAGAGATACCTAGGGAGTCGATCAGCGGCTTGATGGAGTTAGGAAAATGGCACAGGAGGCGGACAAGTGGGTCACGGGAGTTCGTGCCGAGACTGAGAAGTTTATGGAGGACCTTGCTTCTGCTTTTCAGCAGGCCTCTAGTATTTTGGCACGGATGGAGGCAGTGGATCATGCTTGGGGCGATGCTTCCATCTATTAGAGTAAGGTTATTTAGCGTCTTGAAGCATTGAGGCATGTGCCATTGCAATTGCTGGTTGATGGAGGTGTCATTCAGGCGAATGACAGGTATGATTTCTCTCGATGGTATTCTTCGGCGATCACAGGGCGTGGCTTCTTCGATGCGGCACAGGCAGATTCAGCTAGAGTACATAAGGCTATGGCCAACATTATAGATGGAGTTCAGAATACCTTTGAGGCTATATTTGCTAGGCGGCTGAATCCAGATGAAGTTAATTTTGATAATGTGAGGGGTTTGTTGGTGCCTTTCTTTGCAAATGTTAAGACCTTTGTACAAGATGATTTCGAGAATACTGCTACTTTCTCCACCTTGATCCAGAACACGCAGGACTCCTTGATTGCTTGGAGAAAATCTTGTACAAGGCACGAGCATTCAGTCACAGTGTTAGAGTTTCAGTTAGATTGTGTTCCACCCATTTCAGTTCAGGAGGTTGAGGTTGTACTTGGCAGATTTGTTGAGCTTGCAGCCAGAGAGAAGGCAAGTGGGAACGCACTACTGGACAAGGATCTTCTAGAAGACTGAATATGGGCATTTATTACATTTACTATTTTTGGGAGTGAGTGGGAATCTTTGATTCATTTAATGTACCACTCCCTATTCTGGCAGTTTTTAGGGTTAGGGCTGAGGTGGCACGATTCTGGCCACTCTATTGATTGTAACCCTAGCCATCTTTTGGGACTTGGCTAGCTATATAAAGGGGGAGTCCCCCTCATTTGTAATTCATTAGATCATTAGACAGTAGACATTGTGTGAGATTGGACATTAGCATTAGAGCTAGAGAGTAGAGTATTGTAGACATTTTGCATATTGGAGAAGAAAGAAAGTTTTCCCTTTGAAAACTTTTGTGGAGATTGTTGTGTAACACTTTTCATGATAATAGATCTTTTCATTGATGGTGGAATTCGTCTTGTCATGAATAGCTAGCAAGGTCTCTTCTTCCTTTCGTATCCAAGTAGCTTAATTTCATGCAAGTAGCTTACGTTGATGTGTGGTGTTTTATTGAGGTAGCTTCGCTTTATTCCATACCACTAGCGGCTTATTGATGATAAGTTCGCCTTGCGTGGTCGACTGGAGATTATCTTGTGTTTAACTTCAATTGTGATTGGTATGCTTATATGCATTGTTGTGATGGTGTATGCATGTTGAGTCATAATTTGAACATCTTTTGTTGTCCCTTTGAAGATTGCACCGATTTTACTGAAGCTGTCCGACGTGAGGCTAGGTGAAATTTGGTTGAAGTCTATTGAAACGAAGCCCCACATATCCTGCATTTAGAGTAGAATATAAGTTTCTTAGGCCTTATACTCTTTTACTTTCCGTATATTTCTGATTAGTTTTTAGGAAAACAAGCTACATTGCCAAATCATACGCGCAAGAACCCCTTCAAATCATATATCAGCTGCTAACTGTGAGAAGTCTGAACAATTGCGTAAGTCCCCTCGTAAGAACACAGCAAAACACATCAACCAAACTGAGCCTATTCGCATTTAAGGAACCTTGGAGTTGAAAACATGATCTTACTCGCAATCTTAGCATGTTGAATACTTTGTTCAAGAGGGAATAGGGTATCCGTTGGGAAACTTTGTTCCGCTGTTTGGTGCGGTCACGAAAAACACATCAACAAGTCCAAGAGTCATCCTTCATGCATGCCAATATGCGCCCAAGTTGAAGTGAATGTAAGGTGGTAAGCAAGGTAAAGTGAAGATGAAAGATGAAATATGCTAGGCGTGGTCAATATTCTCCTTCAAGTGTCATGTGCGCCCAGGGTGGTGAGGTAAATATAAGGTAAAGTTGATGAATATTGTAAGAAGTTGAAAGTGCTAGGTGATGAAAAAAAAAATTTCAAAGGCAAGATGAATATCCTTCTTCAAGTTGGATATGCGCCCAAGGTGTTGATGAATATTGCTAAGGCGTTGGAGTTTTAAATGAAATGTCTTTCAAGTGTGAAATAAAATGTAAAGTGGCGAATGAAAATAAAATGTGCTGGGCGCCTTCATGAAAATTTCCCAAGCGAAGTTGATGAAATTTCCACCACTGGCAAACGAATGAAGTTAAATAAAATTTTCTAAGGCAAATTTTCAAAATGCAAGGTGATTTAAAATTTCTCTAAGGCAAAATATTTTCTTCCTTAGAAAATACACCTAGACATGAAAGTGATGAAGGATTTTCCTGAGCACGAATGAATTTTCCAGTGACGAAGTCAGAAGATGATGACAATGCAGGATGAATTTAAAAAAATTCTTCGATGTCTGAGCAACACAATACAATCACAGATGTGAAGAACGGATTTAAAATTGATTGAATAATATTTTTCTAAGGTTCAAAATTTTAAAATTTAAATGAACTCGTTTGTTGTGTACCCATGGATTCATCACGTTTTCGAGAAAATTTTCTTTTGGGTACTGATGATCTTCGATGAGAAATGGATTTCCATGCCTTCCGCACTTCGCCAAGGCCTTCAGCATGAAGAATTTAATCGGTGCTCGAATTGTGAATTTTCCTAAGGGAAAATTTTTAAATTTCTAAGGCAAATTTGAATAAAATGGTTTTTGAAAAGGAAAATTCTTCGAAGATGAATTTAAAGTGAATTGCCTAGATAATTTTGATCGAGTTCTTCACAGACGAATTTTCCAGAGCCGAAGAGAAGTAAAATTTGAATTTCAAGTGACAGAGCTCCGGCTGGTGAATTAAAAGATGAATTTAAATTAAAAAATTTTGAAAGTGAATTCAAAAGATGCTAGTCAAAGTTGAACTTCTAGAAGGTTGAGATTCTCGGACAAGTGTCAGAAATATCAGAGAGGGAAAATTTGAATTCTTGAAGTGGAGTAGTGGAGATTTAATGCACTGGCTATACTTGGCTCCTTCTAGAATTCGATTTTTGCTATAAGAATTGAGAAGATTTCATTTCTCCTCACCAGTTGAAGAAGTTCGAATTTACTCTAAAGGTGAAGCTGAGTTTATTGCTGAAGCTGAAGTTTGTTGAAGAAGTACGATTTGCAATGAGTTGCTGAGGCTGAAAGTATTGAAGAGCTGCGACTTGAAGAGGAAGAAGGTTGCTGAAGTTCAAATCTGAAGTTGCTGAGATACGAATTTTAAAGAGTTTATTGCTGAAGTTGAAGTCTGCAAGTGCAAGTGAGAAGTACGACTTGGAGTTGGAGAAGTTGCTGAAGTAAATAGGCGCCAAGTCATTCGAAAGTTGCTGCGATTTGAAAATCTAAGTCCGAGCTTGTGAAGTGCGTACTTGATAAGTCTCTTGAAGTTGTTGATTGCTAGAGTGAAGTTGGACGATTTTCTATAAAGTGAAGTTGCTGAAGCTTACTTGCTAAACTTTCTAAGTGGTTGATAATTCAAAATCTGTTGAAGGAGAAGTTGAGGTTTGCAAACGAGATATAATATTGCAACTTCTTGAAGTCGACTGGCAGCCCTGCAAGGCATTTTATTTATTTTTCTAAATTAATTTACTCATGGATGTTCATTGTTTTGCAGATGGCTGAGGCAAGGACAACTGGCAAGGACAACAATGGTGCATCCAGGCAAGCAGTTATCAAGAGGCTGAGCAAGACATTTATGCCAGAGTCAAAGTTCACTTCGAAGTTGGGCAAGCTGACTGATACCAATTTGGGCTCTTTCAACTTGGAGGCGTTCAAGAATAAAATACTGGGAATTGGTCATCATCATCCTTCGGACACCTCACACAACATTGTTAAAAGTAGATTATATGCAGCTGCTAGTTTCCCACCAGCCATTCAGTGTCCAGAGTTGATGATGGAGTGCGCCAACTGCTACGAGAAGGAACACCGATCAATCATGTCACCAGATGGACAAGTGCTTGCCAACCTCACTCCTTTAGCTATTGGCGAGGCTTTTGGAATCCCAGTGCATAGAAACATGATTTACAAGTCCAAAGAATGACCTGAACGAATGTATGCTACTGCATTCGAGAGGTGTACAAAGACAATCAATACTCACTGGATGAGCAATCCCAGGCCTTCTCGTACAAAGCTGCCGAGACAAATCATAGCAGACGACTTGAAGCAGGAGTATTGTGATCTTATCATGATGCTAAGCAGAGTTGGAGGTTGCCCGCAGTCGTTTATTTTCGAGCCGTGGATGTTCTATTACATCAACCTCGTGCTGGAAGGAAAGGATTACGTCAACTAGGCTGCAATGATCAGTGACAATTTGCACGAGCAGCTCCTGAACCTAAGAAGAGCGAAGACATTTTATATGAGCTCTTACATCATTTACATGCTGGCCCGTATGACGAAGTATCGAGGAATTTCATACAAGGAACCTGTTGGTTGTGGCTCTCACCAGTTCAAAATTCATGAGGCTTGTCCGTAGTTGCACTTGACAAGCGTTACTCATTACAAGCGTGCCAATGACGCCTTCACCATGCACATCACGAGAACACTTCAGGATCGGATGCATCACAGAATCTCGAAGGAAGCCCAGGAATTGATTGAGAGGTATGGGTGCTGGTTTATACAGTTTCCGAAGTTTTCTTACATAAGGCTGCAAGGATTTTCTTCTTATCCATATAGGCTGCCTAAGTACCCAACCAACAGAATATTGATGTTAGAGATATCTGAGCTTGCGGTGGTTTACTCACAATTAAGATTAGGAAGAAAGAAGGTGTTGACTTTCCAGTGATTGTCATGGGCGAATTCCAGTGGAAATTAATGTCCTTCATTACGGTGACTGACCTAGAAGCCAGAAAAGACATGGCTTACGTTTATCACTTTTCATATCACACGGCCCTGGCCCGGCACTATGATCCATAATAACATGGAATGGACGTCTTCATCAAAGAATTTAAACACAAGGCAAACATTGAGGATTATTGGGCTGATGCATCAGACGAAGCTGAAGTCAGGAAGAGAATGTTCTCTAGGTTGCCAATAAGCATGATCAGGGAGTGTGAAGTCATTCCGGTACCAGACCAGGTGGATGAGGACATGAACGTCATCCATCCAGATTATGAAGCAGTGAGAAATACTCCACTTCCACTTCTGGATTGGTCAGAACCAGAGATAGCAGATTTGGACACACTTTCCATTCCGGTCTTAACATTCACTAGAGCATGGGTTGACAGACGGGTGAGCAGGCTGAAGAGTAAGTCGATTGCATTGACTTACAATTTGATGGGAGATCACAGGACACCCACCACCAGCAGGAAGAAACAAATCACACGAGGCCCAGAATCTAGAAGGAAAGAATCAGTTCGGCAGGAGCCTGTTCAGCCAGAACCTCCAAGAGTTGTAGTTGAATCACCCACGCCACTGGAGACACGTTCTCCAAGTATACAAGAGGTTTCTTTATTTGCTGATCAAAGAAATGCATTGAATCAGGTGCAAGCAGTACAAGAAGATAATCAGCCACCACGGAGAGAGTCAGTTGGCCAGAGCGTCAACGCACCTACTAGAGACGATCAGCAAGATGATGAGGGGACTACTACTGACCCTCAGTTTCAGCATGAGTTGGAGACGGCTTTGGATGATGATGATATAGTTTCAGGAGATACTCAGCCACTTGAGGATGATGAGCCTCGCCAGAATGATATAGAAGTTGAACAAGTCCGTGAAGTAGAGGCACAAGAACAGCAGCCATTTGATATACAGTATACAGTACCTGATTGGCTCAGAGATGGGATGAGAAGAAGCCCCAGCGAGGAGATTGATCTAGCAGTTGAGATGGAAGAGTTTTTGAACAGGATCAGTGTGCCTCCACAAAAGAGAGCACGAAAGTTTTCAAAGATATCCACTGAAGAGGATGGCTCTCACACCCTTCACATGGCAGTGCCACAGGTTGATTGTGACCGAGATGAAGCAGTAACAGAAAACTACATGGTCACAACTTTGGAGATAGGACGCCCCACAAGTGCACAGATTGTAGAGGAGTGTGATAACTCCTACCTCGCCCTCAAGGACAGGTTATTTAAAAAGGAAGGAAAGTACAAGAAGTTGAAAAGAGAGCATAAGGCTTTGATTGGATATGTGCAGCAGTTGTCTCGTCCTCATGGGCAGGAGATTCCAGCGATAGAGCTTCCACCTGAGATACCTAGAGAGTCAATCAGTGGCTTGTTGGAGTTGGGGAAGATGGCACAGGAGGCAGACAAGTGGGTCACGGGAGTTCATGTTGAGACAGAAAAGTTTATGGAGGACCTTGCTCTTGCTTTTCAGCAGGCTTCCGGTATTTTGGCACGGATGGAGGCAGTTGATCAGGCCTGGGGAGATGCTTCTGTTTATCAGAGCAAGGTTATTCAGCGTCTTGAGGCATTGAGACATGTTCCTTTGCGGTTGTTGATTGATGGAGGGGTCATTCAGGAGAATGACAGGTATGACCTTTCTAGATGGTATTCTTCAGCAATCACGGGACGTGGTTTCTTCGGCAACATGACGGTCAACTAGAATGCAGTGAGCTGTAATATTATTGATGGAGTCCAGAATACTTTCAAGGCCATATTTGCTAGGCAGTTGAATCCAGATGAGGTAACTGCTGATAATTTGAGGGGTAGGCTGGTGCCTTACTTCTCAGAGGTGAAGACCTTTGTACAGGATGACTTTGAGAACACCTCTACTTTCTCCAGCTTGATCCAGAGCATGCAGGATTCCTTAGTTGCTTGGAGAAAATCTTGTGCACGGCATGAGACGTCAGTCACAGTGTTAGAGTTCCAGCTTGATTGCATTCCACCCATTTCAAGTCAGGAGGTTGAGGCTATACTTAGCAGGTTCATTGAGTTTGCAGCCAGAGAGAAGGAGAATGGGAATGCACTACTGGACGATGATCTTCTAGAAGACTGAATGTGGGCATTAATTGCCTTTACTATTTTGGGAGTGAGTGGGAATCTTTGCTCATTTATTACACCACTCCCCATTCTGGCAGTTTTTAGGGTTAGGGCTGAGGTGGCACGATCTGGGCCATTCAGCCAATTATAATCTGAGCCGTCCATTGGATTTGGCCATCTATAAAAGGGGGAGTACCCCTCATTTGTATCTCATTAGAAATTAGAATTAGATTGGACATCAGACTAGAGACTAGAGCAGAGAGTGATAGTATAATTTTGTAGCTTAGCATAGCATAGTGTGGAGAAGAAAGAAAGTTTTCCCTTTGAAAACTTTTGTGGAGATTGTTGTGTAAAACTTTCATGATAATAGATCTTTTCATTGATGGTGGAATTCGTCTTTGTCATGGATAGCTAGCAAGGTCTCTTCATCCTTTCGGATCCAAGTAGCATAAAGTAGCATAGTTTTCATTTCATGCAAGTAGTTTACTTTGGATGTGTGGTGTTTTGTTGAGGTAGCTTCATTTCATACCATACCACTAGCAACTTGTTGATGACAAGCTCGCCTTGCGTGGTCGACTGGAAATTATCTTGAGTCTAACTTCGATTGCGATTTGCATGCTTATATGCGTCGTCTTGATGGTATATGTATGCTAAATTGTAATCTGAATATCTTTTGCTATCCCTTTGAAGATTGCACCAATTTTGCTGAAGCTGTCCGACGTGAGGCTAGGTGAAATTCGGTCGAAGTCTGCTGAAATCGAGCTCCACATATCTTAGCCTCTCTTCTTAGACCTCCTACGATGCTCCATGAATTACCTCAAATTTTATTATGGCCTCTTGAAGCAAAATCGCACCTTCTTCATCGTCGCCTCTATTCTGGTCAAAAGTATCAAATGTGAAATAATACCATCAATATCGGCCTCCTACCAACACCATGAATGATCTCCAAGCTGCCTAGAATAAATGATACAAGCCTCTATGCAATTTGATGGAGATATGAGCTTTAATGAGTGAATTCGTCCTCCTTCAAGGTGCGCCCAACAAACATCAAGTTCTGATTTTATTTTCACACTATTATCAGCTTCAATTAACTTTCAACCTAAATGCCTTCCTTCCACAAAATTGTCCTTTTCTTGGACTGAAAATACTTCATACAAATCTACAAGTCTATATGCGAAATCAACTTTTCCTTTACTCCAAATTTGGCTGTAAGCCACAAAATTTGGCCCAATTGATAAGTCTGAAGTAACTCCTCCCAATTCCAACTAGGGTTGGGGTTGCACAACCAAAATTGGCACTTAAACAGCTAGGTTTGGTCTTTCACAAACGAAGACTAGAAAACAATGAGCTAAGCATTCAGCTTCAGCAGTGTAGTAGAAAAGTGTTTACAACTCAAGATGTCCAAATGCATAGCCAAAGCCTCTTTTTATACTTTTCCAACCTCATCACCAAGAGACTTCTACAAGATTTCTGATTTATTCCATAAGTGACTTTATTATTTTATTATTTTATTATTAAGTCACTTAAGTCATTTTTTATTATTAAATTAATTAAATAATAAGTCGTTCCTTTTAATATTTTATTTTTTTGGAATAACTTAATAAATAATTAATTTAATAACACCTCTTGATTTAATTAAATCATCAATTAAACCATCCTCATGAAATATCAATAATTTGGACAACTTAATTAAATAATTTAATTAAATCACCATACCTCCAATTCGAGGACATGACATGGTGGGAGATGAATATATATATATCCTAGTGTTGATTCACAAAAGGACTTGTAAATCAAAGTCTGTGTGAGGCTCAGCCAGTCTGCAGGCTTGATTCTCAAAGTTATATATATGGTGTTGATTCTCAAAAGGACTTGTAGATCAAAGTCTGTGTGAGGCTCAGCCAGTCTGCAGGCTTGATTCTCAAAGTTGACTGAGTTTAAGAAAATACAAACAATTAATTTGAATTTTTTTAAAAACCATTCAAGACATTTTTCATATATTTTTTTTTAATTGCTGAATTTTTTCACTGAATCCAAGTATGAATAACAAGCTAGCTGAGTTTTCACCAAGTCTAAATCTCAACACTGATATATATAATACAAGAAAATTATAAAATTACATATTCTATTGGTTTTCAATAGTATAATTTAAGTGTTTAAAATCATTAAGAATTCTAAATATACGAAATTCAAATAACATTAACATCCATGACAATGAACAATGAAGATTGGAATATGATCATTGAAAATTGAAATAAAAAATTCAATCAAACATAAAAATACAAATAGAAAATTGAAGATATCAATATTTGACTGGCATATTGTCAATGATTGAAAACAACAATTTTGAAATGCCATCCCTGTCACCACTATTTTTTATTTTACAATTTATTTATTTTGTTCTTTTTCTTTAATGATTGCTGAGCTAGGGAGTGTGGTTGTTGTGATAGAGAACTGAAAATAAAAGGTGATGGTGTGGACAAGGAACTACCTCAGCATCTCCAAAACACTGGAAATAACAAGAAATCCAAACACCGCCATAAAAGTCACAATCCATCTCTTGAATTTCAAACAAAACCACCTTTTGTGAACTCAGGGGGATGTGAGATAACAAATTATTTTAAGATGAAGTTGATTCAACAACGAAAAGCTACATTTGTGATCTATCTTTATGCTACAACACATTCATGATGTGATAAGATGAGGACAAAGCCAAAGTTTTCTAAAGATTAAATAAGAGATAGGAGATGTAAGGTGACATTTTAGATGCCGACGGACATGGAAAATGGCATTCAACTGTGGGTCTCCAGTACTTCAAGTTCTAGCTATAGATCACAGTCAGTTGCCAAAGATAAGATTAATAAATATGACCTAACTAACAAGACATGGGTATGTCAGAAAAAAGAGATAATACAATACAATTTTGTGACATTAAAATTTCTCAACCGTTTTTAAGTCAGAATTTGTCAGAATGTTGACACCTTTTTCTTAGAAAATTATGTGAGCAAGGAATGACTAGGAGATTGATGGATGACAACATACAGTGGTTTGTACTTTGTAGTACTATCTAGTTGAAACTGAAAGGATTTCCTTCCTTTTGGCACAAACATACAAGGCATGCCATATTTACCTTGGAGAGTTGACCACTTTTAAAGCATCCCAACTGCTCAAGATTCAAATAAAATGAATATATCAAGGAAAAATGGTGATACTATTTATGTTGGTGCTAAACCCTGGCCCTTTTCTCCTAAAGTTTGGATATTAATATAGTATAGTCTTTGATTTGTCTTGAGAAGTACAATATGATGTAATTATATGCTTTTCAAATACAGTACAATATACAAGACACTCAACAGAACAGTTTCTATCATTATACCCTTGTTGATCAAAATTGTTTGCCTCACCAAATTTGCATCAGGAAGCTCTTTAACAGCCTCGCCAACATTTCCAGCAGTTTCCTTAACCTGAAAAATAAAAACCCAAAAGATGGTATGGAATTAAGCACTTTTGTATGCTAATTTTTTAATTCAAAAACATCTATATCAAGGATTAACATATCATTAACAATCAGAAGCGAAAAGATATTTTAATAGAACAAAATAAATAAGAATTAGATTTTTTAGATTAGTTCTACAGTTTCTCATCGAGCACTTTAAATATACTTATTGTAGTCAAGGAAGTAAATCCAATCCTTGGATTAATATGTAAAGAATTCTATATGAATAAAGCTATGCATCTATTACTCAATCTGATTGTATTGTGTTTTATGTTCATTTATGCAATTTTTAGTCATATTAGATAAAGAAGTAAACAATCCTAAGATACTTCGATATTGGAGAAGATTAGGCATCAGATGTTCAAAAGAGTTACACAATTATACCTATATAGTATATATCATGGTATAATATATAGTTGTTTAGTCTTCAATTTACAATCAATTAATTGTATTGAGATTGGCTACCTCAATATGATGATATTCTTTCTTGTTGAGATTAGAAACCTCAACAAACAAATGAAGAATTCAAAATTCAAGACAAATCAAGATACATTTGCACTTGGATACCATGACTAAGTGAACCAAATATTCATCGCCTCTTCCCATTTTACTGTGGCTGTAGCAACTAGTTACCCATGTACTGCATTTAGATGGAATGGCAACCATATAAACACCTGGCTATATTTGTTTCTTTGGCAGCAAGGTTTCGCATTGATTGAGTTCATGGTTATTAATCGTTTGATTCTACATGAGGATCAGATAGTTAGACTATGACTGAAAATTTTCAATGATATAAAATTTAGTCATTATTGGTGGTGTTAGATATACTAGATATTGTTTAATATTGTTGGAATTAAGTTAGCATATTAGTAACATGTTGTTAGTTTGTACCCATGATATTACATGGATTTCATGGTGTACTCGTTGCCTGATTATAAATATGGCCTATTGTAATGTATTATTTAATATATCACAATTTAATCTTTTATTTGATGACAAATTTGAGAGGAGTTATTTGGAATCAACCAATTTGCACCAGCTCATTTTCAACATTGCTCAAATGTGGCCCAACCAAGAAAATTGTAAAGAAAGTCACTCCTAATTTTTTCATTATGGGAAGTTGTTAGATTTATTAGATATTGTTTAACAATGTTAGGATTTTGTGAGCATATTATTATCATGTTGTTAGTTTGTAACAACTAGTTTATTCTTGGAGTTAGTGTTTACCTGTGATATTACATGGATCTCATGGTGTACTAATTGCCTCACTATAAATACAAGCTATTGCAATGTGTTATTAATGGACCATGAATTAATCTTTTATTTGATACAACTTTGAGAGGGTTTATTTGGCAGCAACAAATTTACACCAGCTAAATTTCAACACCACTCAAGGATGAACCCATTAAGAAACTCATAATGAAAGGTGCCCCTATCTTCAACCTCAGTGTCTCCCATATAACAGAAATTAGTGCTTATTCATTTTAGTGGTTTTTGTATCAAATTTGGATGACTGGAAGTCCTTTACATTTTTCTGTGGGAAAGCTTCCTTTTTGGCATCCTAAATATCTGATAACTGTTAACACTCTAGTGAAGCTTACCACAATTGGGACAGTCTTGTTTGTGGGTCTTGTTATCTAATGGTTTTGTTCTAGCTCAAACAATTCAAGTGATGATGATCTGATACACAATAGTAGTTTCTACTTCCAAACATGATTTCATGTTGATGGATCTCCTTGAAAAATGTAACAATACATAGCTCAAACTTCAAAGTATCTTTGTTCAGAGAAAGAAATTATATTAAAGTCCACAGATGACAAAAAGTGGGTCAATGGGACTAGAGGTTACAGAAGTTAATAAAAAGTTCTAGGAAGAGAGAACACTAGAATCAAAATAATAAAATAATAAAAGTATAAAAGGCAAAATAAAGAATGTCCTTTTTCCTAATCCTTGTTTCTCTCCATAATATAATATTTTTCTTCAAATAAAGAAACCCACACATTGGTCATTCAGCAACAATCACCTGCTCAGAGCCCCATTAAGAGATGCTTGTAGAGATTGTAAGGATACCTAAGACCATTAAAGCAATGTCAAAGGTACCATTATCAATGATTTCCCTTGAAAGTAACGTACTAGCAAACACAGCTTCTACAAGTAGCATCATAGAACCTTCTAGTTTTATACAAGATCAGCCCTAATGAGATAAACAAAATTAGGTAGGTTGCTGAATAGAATAAATGTAGGAGCAGATGTAGAAGCGAGATTAGTTAGTTATGGGCATGGTTCTAGTAGGCTGAAGACCTAATTGTTTGTTTATGAAGTTTCATATTTTGAAGATAGATATGGACTCTTTGCAAGGGATTTCCACATTCTATGGCTCTTGTTTGATACATTGATATATTTATATTCTGATGATCAGTAAAGTTTGTGTAGAGTTTCTGTTACAATTTATATGTTTTCATTCTGTGATTGAAAATGATCACGGAGAGAGCCATTCAATCATATCAATTGTAACCATCTAGAGCTTTGTACTGTTGATATTTGATTTAGTGATATATTCTTATATTACAATGAGCATGATTATTTAAAATATGTTGGTATAAAGAAACAATGGTATCTACCATCTACTATATTCAAGCATTGTTAGCCCAGTTTGTTGGAAGGATCTGCAAATGTTTTTAAATTGTCATGAAATGAACTGACTTTTTAGTTTTCCAATGTACAACCTCTTCGACCAAATAATGAAGCTAATATGTGTACAGTACTACAATCATTCATCGAGGCACAGATTTTACTAAAGCAATTATGGATCATCTTTTTTATATAATTGTACATGTATATGTATATGGGGCCTCAATTGCACAAAAATCCTTTAGGATACATTAATACCTTCAAATTCAGAAGAAAATATGATTATAAAATTTTAATGATCGAGTACAAACAATGGAATCCAAAAGTACATGATTTTAGCATCTATATATAAACAAACTGCACTTTAGAAGAATATGTCAAGCATCCAGAAGCTGTACAACTTATACCTACGGCTAAAACTAACACTAAAAGGCATTACCAACTTTGCACTTTTTAGTTCTGTTTTCTCTGAAAGGCGATTATGCAGTGGTTCCACATGCTCACTTCCATCAAGTTGTACTCCAATGAAATATTGCAGCTCTCCCTTCAGTATAAGAAAAAATTGAAAACCTTAGAAGTAGAAAGGATAGGTATATATATAAAGGAGCAAACTAAACAAGGTTAAGCGAGGTCACAGTTTCATACAAATCAAAATGCATATTTCCAGTTACCTTTTGATCGCGCATAGGCTGTAAGTGGAATAAATTCCAAAATTTTTTACCTGTGTATGTGATCAATTTGATTGCAATCAATATCAATACAAGAAGATAAATAAATGCAATTAAGTTGTAAAATGTCTACAAAAATAAGCATATAATGTGAAATCAACATAAAAATTATTTAAACGGTCTGCTATGTTACTGGCCATTCTTTCCTTGGAGTCATTTTTTGGCAAATGGTGCTGATAATAGAGAAACAATACCAAAAATTCAATCTAATTCAAAAGGTGTGACAAAATGCCTAAAGGATCATATTATCTGCATGAATGATGCAAACTCTTTGGCATCTATACTAGGCACATAAGTGAGGAACTACAAGCAACTACTTTCTTAGCACTAATCTCACTAATGCCACTTCTAAATTTTAAAATATTGTATAGTAGGAAATAAGTTACAAATTACAAGGTAGCAGTTTGAGACAAAGTTTTTGGAGAAAATTTGAAATCTGGAGTTCACTTTGTTAAGAGGAATAATTTCCTCACCTATGTTCATAATTTTGAACTACATTGAATGTTAAATTAATTTTAGCTTTAATTTTGTATTTAAATTTTTAACTTTAGTTTCTAATTTTTATTTTTGTTTTGATTGTTAAAAGTTTTTGGTCCCCATGTTAACCTAGCTAAAAAGCTTTCCACACGTAGTATTACTTACTAAGATAATTTAGCAATTCTCCTATCATTTGTTATTTGTTTCTCATTCTGATGATAGATCATGGAATGTGATTTGAGATGTTAATGCAAAAATTCAACTTAGTTTTCTCCAAAATATCTTCAACTTAATCTCATGGACTACAAAAAATTGATGATTATTATTGCAACACTATGAGTTTGAAAGAGTAGGATATGCTATATGTCAAGGGAGATGTAATATACACCCTACCTTTTCTTAGTTTTTTATCTGTTTGCAGTTCAGAGATTTGAAATATGGATAAATAGCAACAATAAAAACAAACACAAGTATTTGCAATGCAATGTGCTGAAACTCAACAATTTAGGAATACCCACAAACTGCAATATATTTCAGATTTCTTACAGTAGTAGTACAGTCATTAAAATAGGGTTTAAACATCATCCAAATAACTATTATACTCTTAGCATTGTTCCTGTAGCTTAGTAAATTCTTGCAATCTCCCTATAAATGCTGTTGTTCACTTCCAATATGCTTGATGGTACGGCCTGCCTTGGGAATGGTGTAGCCAGAAACAAGAAGTTTAAATATGATATTTTATACCTTCAAATCTGCTGCTCAAGCCTCTAAAATCTGCCTTTCAAAATCTCTCTTGAAGCCCCAACCAAAATGTATCAAAATCTATAACAATAAGCACCTATCCGATTTCTGAGTGAAACGACCTATTTATCCACCAAGAAAGATCTTGCGCTTTCGAAATGGATGCTCTCCATAAGGGTTTTCATCCTTACAAAGCTATGGAAGAATGTTGTTCAACTTGTAGTAGCTCGTCATAAATTTCCAAGCATGAATGCCCAAAATGAATTCCACAAGCACTTTTAATCCTCCCTCTATTCCCACGCCCACCTTGGGATTTTAACTTTTATTTTATTTATTTTAAATTCCTTATGTCTCCCCATGTTGGCATCCCACCTTTTAAATACAACTTAAGTTAACCTTTTAAAAGTCCCCTTGATGCCATCAAGTCACTTTAGAAATATTTAAAATAACATTAAGTTAAATATTTAATTTAACTTATAACTAAAAGTGACGTAATTGAAATAACAATCAATTGCACTAGGAGAAATGGAGAGGAGAGGGAGCAGGAAGAGGAGCGGAGGGGGTATTTTGAAATTTGTAGTTGATGCAGGCAGTGAAAGAGACGATTCAAAGGAGGCGGATGGATCACTGGTGGGAGGCAACTTGTGGCTGGGTAGGTTGTTGATTTCGAGCTGTTGGGTTGCCGCGGCTTGGTGTTGGCTTTTTCCGTTTTCCATGTTACACCTTGATTGTATACCTACTATTTACGTAGGGTAAATTGATTGTAATGATTGAATCCTGAATATGAATAAAACATGTTGTCCCTTGTTATCATTATGAGTGTTCTTCCATTTAATGTTACTTCTATTTGATGTTATCCTTGGTGAATGTTGTATGCAAAGTTATTGAGTAATGATTATTCTAACTCTTGAGATTTTTTATATATACTACTTATGTTGTGAACATATGACTTCCGAAAGTGTGTGTCAATGGATGTAGGTATATGAACCATTCCTCCAAGCGAAGGGGAAATATCACTCGGGAGAGGAGCTTTGTTAATGGGATTTAGCTTCGGTCAAATATAAATGATGATTGCTAAATAGCATCATCATCATTTATGTGTGATCGAATTAATCCTTAAACATATTTCTGAAAAAATAAGTAAATCGAATTTATAAAGCTTGCATAAATTCGAAATATTAAAATGATGAGTAACTTTTGCATTAGATAAAATCGGAACTCATATCTTTCCGCTTTGTATAAGGGAATATAGATTAAGGTTGTTAAAACCGAGTATTACTCAATTGTCTTTAAGACCCGCGCGCCCAAAGGGACACGTCCCATGAGCGAACGTGTCTCCACTTGTGGAGACACGTCCTCTCATGAGATGCATCTCTTAGAGGCGGGTTTCCAAAGATATATAGCATTGTTCCATCATTGAATCGCAGACATCGAAATCATTAATGTTTTGCAATCAGCACATTCAGCACTAGAAAATAAAATCCGTCTCCTAGAATACATAGTAAATTCTGACACTTAGAATTTCCATAGCTTTTAGGCTCCTTGTCTGATTGAGATTTGATTACATTTTCATGGTATCAGAGCCACGTTGTGTGAATCCAAATCAAATCTAAATATCAAATTGCTCAAGAAAATTCGTATTTCTAGAATCAAATTTTCATCACATTCTTCTTATTGTCACGTATGATCAGATTTGAAGATCGTCTTGCAGGAGCAGACAATTTCACATCATGGAAATTTAGAATCACGATGATCCTTAAAGAGCATAAGTTAGACTCACTTGTGAGAGAAAACATGAAGGAACCAAAGTCTGAACCTGAGAAAACTCAATGGGTGGAAAACAATGAAAAGGCCATGAAAATCTTAGTAGATGCAGTTAGGGATCATATAGTGCCCATCCTAGCAAAACATGAAACTGCATACCATATGTACAAATCTCTTGAGAGTACTTATGAGATCAACAACACCTGCAGGACTCTTGCATTAAAAAGGAAAATCAACAATGCTCAAATAAACAAAGGAGAGTCCATTAATGCATACTTCATGAGGATTATTGAACTAAGGGATCAATTATCCACAATTGGATATCAGATTGATAGCAAAGAGTTAACTCTAATTGCACTAGAGGCCTACCAAACTCATGGGAGTCATTTGTTCATGAATATGCAAGATCTAAACCTCTAAGTTTGACAAGTTAACAACTGACTGCTCAGAAGAAATAGACTCTCACAAAAGAAAACAAACAGGAAAACATAGATGAAGACATTCATGTACTCAACACATCGTCTAATAAAAGGAATAAGAAAAACTCCTACAAGAAAGGATCTTTTAAAAGAAAGAGAAATTCCAATGGAAAGGGATCTTCTAAAAAGAAAGACATCTCTCAAGTGCAATGCTTTAGATGTGATCAATATGGCCACTATGCAATGAAGTGCCCTGACAGATCAAAGCAACAAGCATCTTTTGCCAAAGTAGGAAAGTCAAATTCAGATCATGAATCTGAGAACTTTGTGTTCTATTCAGCCTTATCTAGTCAAGTATCTAACAATATCAACAACTGGGTGATTGATAGTGGTTCTTCGAGGCACATCACAGGGTTTAGAGAACACTTAGACACTATGACTGAAGAGTCTGATGAAGATGTAACAATTGGGGATGACTCTACACATCAAGTAAAAGGGGTTGGAACTTGTTCCATCACATTGAAATCTGGTCTCTCCCTTCAATTCACTGGAGTCTTATTTGTACCGGAATAAAGAGAAATCTAATATCCATCTCTTTGAGAGACAATGGATATAGGGTTACATTTATGGATGGAAAAGTTCTAGCATGGCCTAAAAACTCAACTATCAAGAAAGCCCAAACCATAGGTATAAGACAAGGGTACCTTTACAAACTTTCCACTGAAGTTAATCAAGCCCTTACCCTTGACACCTTTGAGTCAAATGAGATTTGGCATAGATGATTAGGACACCTTCATTTTCGTGCCCTACCTTCTATGGAAAAACTTGTAACAGGCTTACTTAAGTTAAAACCATCTCATGAAGGAACTTGTAAAGGTTGTGCCTTAGGAAAGAATACTAAGGGATCCTTTCCCATTAGTTTGAGCAAAACCCTAAATGTGTTAGATCTGGTTCACTCTGACTTATGTGGACCCATGTCTGTACCTTCTAAAGCAAGATTTCTATACTATGTCATATTTATAGATGACTTCTCTAGGAAAACCTGGATCTATTTCCTTAAGTGTAAAGGTCAATAGAAATCCTCAAAAGGTTCAAAGAGTTCAAAGCACTTACGGAAAACTTCTCCGGGAAGAAAATAAAAACCTTAAGGACAGACAATGGGAAAGAATACACCTCTGAAATTTTTAAGGAATTCTGCATGAGTGTTGGAATTAAGAAGGAGTTCACAGTGTCCTACAACCCTCAACAAAATGGGGTTGCTGAAAGAAAAAATAGAACCATTGTTGAAACTGCCAAAGCAATGTTGCTTGACCAAAACATTGAAACCTCTTTCTGGGCAGAAGCCTCTAGGACTGCTGTCTACATCCAAAATAGATGTCCTCATTCTCATCTTGATAACAAAACTCCTGAAGAAGCCTTCACTGGCATAAAACCTGACATTAGTCATTTTAGGATTTTTGGTTGCCTGTCTATATTCATGTGCCCAAGGAGAAGAGATTCAAACTTGAACCTTCCGGAAAGAAAGGGATATTTATGGGATATAGTGAAACCTCCAAGGCCTTCAGGATATTCATACCCGGGCAGAATCAAATTGAATTGAGCAGAGATGTCATCTTTGAAGAAGACGTTGCATTCAAGAGGGCAAGAAGTTCTAGTGAGACTGAAACCTATTTCCCTAGAGTACTTGAAATGGAACCTGCTCCTGAGATTCAGAGGGAGCATCCTAAGGAAATGCCACATGAACTTCCTTCTACTTCAAATGAGAATTCAAATGAGAATTCAAATGACAATGGCAAAAAGAGACCACTTTGGGCTAGGAAGATGATCAAAGAAGCAGGGGATCATGCTGCACCCAAAGGAACGTTCAGGGAGAGTAAAAGACCCAAACGTTTCTCTAACTATGTTGCTCTAATGAACAACATCATAAACTCTGAACCTGTCAATGTTACAAAAGCTTTCCGACATCAAGCATGGAAGGATGCAATGACAAAGGAATATCAGTCTATTCTAAAGAATTATGTATGGGATATAGTGCCTAGACCAAAAGAGAAATCTGTTGTCTCTTCCAAATGGCTCTTCAAAATCAACCATGCTACTGATGGCAGTATAGAAAAACATAAAGTACGTTTTGTAGCAAGAGGTTTTTCTCAAAAGGAAGGCATTGATTACGAAGAAACATTCGCACCTATTGCCCGTTACACATCAGTGAGAGCAGTGTTAGCCATTGCAGCAGCTAAAGGTTGGAAGATCCATCAAATGGATGTGAAAATTGCCTTCCTGAATGGAACCATTGAAGAAGAAGTCTATTTGGAACAGCCTGAAGGTTTTGTAATACATAAACCTAACTCACATGTATGCAGACTGAAGAAAGCCCTCTATGGACTTAAACAGGCTCCCAGGGTCTGGTATGAAAGAATTGACAGCTATCTTTTGGGATTAGGATTTTCCAAGAATGATGTTGACTCCAATCTCTACTTCAAGGTAATCAAAGGTGATAAGCTAATAATTATTTTATGTTGATGACCTGCTAATAACAGGAGAAGATCACCTCATTGCTCAAGGGAAGCAGGATCTAATTTCTGAATTTGACATGAAAGACTTGGGAATTCTACACTACATCCTAGTTTTAGAAGTATGGCAGAAATCAGAGGGCATTATACTAAACCAAGGGAAGTATACTATTGATATTCTGAAGAGATTTGGAATGTTGAACTGTAGACCGATGTCTACACCTATGGAAACCAACCTTCACAAATTGAAAGAAGCAACAGCAAAATCCAAGTGTGCAGATCCAACCCTTTACAGACAGATGATTGGATCCTTGATGTATCCGGTCAACACAGACACTGATATTTGCTATGGTGAATGTTCTCAGCCAGTTCATGTGTGAGCCAAAGGAAATTCACTTAATGGCTGTGAAACATATTTTGAGATATCTTCAAGGCACTATTGGATATGGTCTTTTTGCAAGAATGATCAACTAGATCTACATGTTCGATTCAGACTGGAAGTGTAACCGATCGGAAAAGCACATCAGGATGTTGCTTCAGTTAGGATCACTATGATCTCCTGGATTTGCGTAAAACAATCTTCGGGTGTACTAGCTCAAGAGAAGTTGAATACATTGCAGCCTCAATGGGAGCAAGAGAAGCAGTTTGGCTTCGTAAATTGCTCGTGGGACTCTTTGGTGAGCCCTTGAATCCTACAATTATTCATTGTGATAATCAGAGTTACATCAAACTCTCAAATCCTGTCTTTCATGATAGATCTAAGCACATTGAGATCCCCTATCATTATGTAAGAGATATGGTGGAAAGGAAAGTGATTCAGTTGGAGTATATTAGTACAAATGATCAAATTGCAGACATTCTCACCAAGCCTCTCTCACGAATCAAGGTAGAGGACTTCAGGAAGAAACTTGGTATGGTTGAAATGTAATTTGTTATTTATGTTTGAAATACAAATTGTTTATAAAATTGTAATAATATATAAAGATGTTTAATGTGTAAACTCTTTTGTCATGTGTGTGACTCCATGACTTTATGGGCCCACTCCCCCTATGTACATTATTGAAAGGTGACGATCTTTCTAATAATGAACACTTGTATTTGACATTGTAAAGTGACGACTCTACAATGTTGAGTTGAACTATCATGATAGATATCATGTGTCTTGATATCTGTGGACATGTCATGATAGTATCTCTTGGACACTTTTGATGAATATCATGGGACTTGATATCATTTGAAGATCATTGTAATCCTTAAGAGATAATCATGGTGGATAATTATATATCCGTGGATATGCCATGAATATGGTAGACATCATGTGACTTGATGTCAGTGCACATACCATATTAAAGATGTGTTATGAAGAATGTCATGTGACTTGACATTATTGAGAAAACATATCATATCTTCGATATCACGTGTGAAGGTAATATCTCCACTTATTTGATTTGAAATATCTTCCATAGCTAAGAGGGAGTGTTAATGGGATTTAGCTTCGGTCAGATATAAATGATGATTGCTAAATAGCATCATCATCATTTATATGTGATCGAATTAATCCTTAAACACATTTCTGAAAAAATAAGTAAATCGAATTTATAAAGCTTGCATAAATTTGAAATATTAAAATGATGAGTAACTTTTGCATTAGATAAAATCGGAACTCATATCTTTCCGCCTTGTATAAGGGCATATAGATTATGGTTGTTAAAACTGAGTATTACTCGGTTGTCTTTGAGACCCGCGCGCCCAAAGGGACACGTCCCATGAGCGGACATGTCTCCACTTGTGGAGACACGTCCTCTCATGAGACGCGTCTCTTAGAGGCGGGTTTCCAAAGATATATAGCATTGTTCCATCATTGAATTGAAGACATCGAAATCATTCTGCAATTAGCACATTCAAGACTAGAAAATAAAATCCGTCTCCTTGAATACATAGTAAATTCTGGCACTTAGAATTTCCATAGCTTTTAGGCTCCTTGTCTGATTGAGATTTGATTACATTTTCAAGCTTGGTCGAGTAATCGGTAAACTAAACCATCTGAGTATACACATACTTCACCTTAGATTTGTTGGGTGAAAATTATGTAATCACCTTTTCAATAGATTACACAACCTAGATTTCAACCACAACTATGTGAGATATAATCTCTCCTCTCAGAAAGGGGAGGCGCCCTTCTTACTGCTAACAGAAGCTAAGGTAAACTAATTGCGTATTTACAAAAATGTACACTACACTTACGAAATGGGGGGAGGGGGAGAGGGTGTGTCACATTCATGCTTCTCTCTTTTTTCAATGATGTTTTACAATGCTTCACAATTGATATTTCTGATTCAAAATAACTTCAAACTAAAAACAAACAGTAATGCCAATACCTCTATCTTATCAAAGCAAAGCATAGAGATACCGGGTATGATAATAATAACAATAAAATAAAGAGAGAAAAGCTCACGAAGGCACAAAGTCGTTCTGTAGTTTTTCAACGATGGATCTGTGAGAATCGTAATGTTTGTTGTATTAGAAGCACAAAGTCTTGTAGATCATTCAACAATAGTATCCAAACATAAACGTAAATTCAAATAAAGAATGTAACACAAAGTTTACATAAATCTATTTGAAGCCCTTTAAATCTCATCTACTAACCACTACCAATACGATCAATCCACAAGATTATCAATTACAATGCAAAGTCTAGTATGCAATTCTCCTTTTTATTGATCAGATTTTCATTCGCAAACATGAACACAGAGTTTCACAAATCTGCTTCAAAAAAGGCCGCACTTCATTGCAAAAATTCTAGAAGGTGAAGATTACAATAGAAATCCCTCATATTTATAAAAGAGAGGGAAGAGTAAATCTAGGAAAACAGTTGAGTAAAATTAGGAAAGTTAGGTGAGCTAATTTAGGAAAATATTACCTAACTTTGACTAAGTCAAAATGTAATCCATCTTTTCGTGAAACTACATCCAGATTTTGTGTAATTACATTTGCTAAAAAGACATTTAAGATGTCAAAAACTATTTACAAGATGCATAAAGGGAAGCATCAAAATGTTCAACACTGGAGATTGAAAGAGTCTTCATGGTTCCTTACATTGGGCGTGGAAGTCTTCATACTTCTTCTTGGTCTCCTAGAGGAATGCATCATCTAGACTGACTGTGTAATCTACAAGGGTGTGAACTCTTGTGATCAACTTTCTGGTAGATGAATGAATTTTCTTGCACCTATGAAGATGTGTCTTGAGATTATCAAGAGTTAGCCATATCTCATAAGTGACATGTATTAAGGCTTTTGAAAAGCTAGCATCCTCAACTTGTTGCATGATGGCTTCTTTGTAGATCTTGGAAAGTTCATTGGATCAAAAGATGTCACCTTTAGGATCACTTGACAAAATCTGGAGAGAAACTGCAAGGATGGTGAATCAATAGGTGTTAGCAAAAAAAACAACATTAGGAAGCGTGAAACGAGCAATTAGGCATGCAAAATGGAACGGGAGTGTAATGAACCGGACCAATTTTTTTTTGTTTTTTTCATAAAAGATTACAATGCAACATGCACTCGTTAAGGTTAGCGTAAACCAAAACGATGCAGAAAGTAACTCTAACCAGAATGTACACCAGGATCCCGATGCGGGCAAGGTGTGAGCATTGGTCAGAGGATCTCAAAGTAAATACTGAACAAGAACTCTAACCAGAGATGCGCCGGCGAACGACGAGCATTCGGTCAGAGGATCCCTATCTATTGCAATACTGAAAATAGCTCAACACCAAGTATGTGCTACTCGATCCGTGAAGGATAGGAGGCGACCATATGGCGGAGACTTAGGAAATTACAATGCAAGAAAGTAAAAGGCGGCAAGCCGGCCTCTTCCACTTATTCAGTGGGAATGTACAATTCAGAGAAATGAGAGATAAGATATGAAAATGCTGTTAGTACTACTAGCAGCTTACAATAAGATAGAACAATCTCGTAAACTGAAGTTTTTATGTCTTTTCAAGCTGCAGATGATTAGTAAGCCTTCACAATATCAAACTTGATTTCCAATACTCTAATTTCAACCAAGGAACAACTTTCTTAAATCTGCTGTATCAGACCTGCACATAGAATGATGAAAATCTGCAACATAATAGCCATTAAATTGCTCATAACTTGCTCATAACACTTCCTAATGGCGTGAGACAAAGAGCAGAATGTTCTAAAGACAAAGGCGCCCCCAAAGAACCCTTAAAACCTCACCAAACAGCCCCTATTTATTTTGCACACAACCCAAGACACTTCTCAAATGGTACGGCCCACTAGTAGGGGCGATTTTGCAAGGAAAAATCAGAAACTTCGTTTTAAATTCTACAAATTTGCAAGAAGGGTCGCCCCTTAGAGACAAGATGATTTAGCCAACACCCAGAACAATATCTTTTTGTATTTTTGAGTTTTGAATGAAAACTTGCTACAGCTATGCAACATCAGCAACACTAAAATATGACAAAATGCTTGAACATCATCACTAAATGCAATAGAACTCAACTACAATGCAAAACTACCAATGACAGCTAACCTCTCAACTAGTTGCTATCTTTCAAGCAAGAAGATGAGCCAATGCTAGGAGGTGTGCTTTCCTCGAAGCGAGTGCCTGAAGTCAATCCAGCAGCATAACGGTGTAGTAGACAGAAGATGCCAAATGAAGAGCTGAGGCCTGAATATATAGACGAGAGAGAAACATCTAGAAGCTTCCAGAGGCGCCCAAAACCCTAATTTCAAATTCACCTTTTCCCTCCAAGAGATGGCGTCCATTTTCACTTTTGCTTATTTCACATTTTAAAATAAAGTCAAACCTTCATATAGGCGTCCTTTTTCAAAAGCTCAATATTTGACTTTATAAAATATAACTTATTCCTCCATGGCGCCTAGACCCTTAAAGTCCCTCTTTTAAAACAACTTAAGTTGTGCTTGCTATATACAAAGGGTCATCATATAAATATAATATTATAAGAAAATTACTTATCTCACCGAGAATAATGCGCCCAAGGCCAAAACTGAAATGTCAGCTGAAACAACTGAGAAGATGACCAACTGAATTGAACCCCAACTGCCCACTGCCAAAAATAGAATTTACTAAAAATAGTAAATTCGCGAAGTTGCCCGGAATGCCAAACTGAACACACCACTGCGAAGCTCTCTGAAAACCCAGAAAGAATCCGCAATCAGAAACCCAAACTCCAAGCAACAACCTCCTCAAAACAAGGAAACCCTAATTTCACCATCCGCACAGCCTACGGGTCTCCGGAATAGGCCAACGGTCAACAGAAACGATCACTGCTGAGAAGGGGACATTACAGTCCGCCCTCCCCAAGATTGTTTGCCCTCAAGCAATCGCAAATCTGGATGCTGTAGAATCTCCTCATCCTCCCAAGTAGCATCCTCCAATGGTAAATTCTTCCACTTTACCAAATACTCTTTGATTGTTCTCCTCCTCAAGGAACGCTCTCTGAAATCAATAATCTGTTCTGGAACCAAAGTCAACTGCCCTTCTTCATCCAAAGGAGGTAACTGTGATGAAGCCACAACGTTGTGTCCAAGTGCCTTTTTGAGGCGAGACACATGGAAGACATTGTGGACCTTACTACTCGAAGGTAGTTCCAACTCATAAGCCACCGCTCCAACCTTCCTAACAACTTTGAATGGTCCATAGAAGCGTGGTTTCAGCTTCTCAGCTCCACTCTTCTTAAGTGTGGACTATCTATAGGGCTGAAGCCGGAGGTACACCATGTCACCAACCTCAAATGAGCGCTCAACACGCTGCTGATCAGCGTACATCTTTTGCTGATTTTGTGCCATTTGAAGATTGTCCTTCAAGGATTTCAAAACATCTTGGCTCTGCTGCAACCAATCCTTGGCTTGGGGAGCTTTGCTATCGCCGAACACCAATTCAGCAAAGCTTGGAGCCTCGTAACCATAGAGGGCCATGAATGGAGACATCTTTATTGACATGTGGAAAGATGAATTGTAGCAATATTCTCCCAAGTGGAGCCATTTTACCCATGCTCTTTGCTGTTCTGAGACATAATTTCTGAGATAGCCCTCCAACCATTTGTTCACAATCTCCGTTTGACCATCCGTTTGTGGGTGATAGCTAGTGCTTGGAGTAAGCACTGTACCACTCATCCTAAAAATTTCCTGCCAAAAGGTGCTTAAGAACTTGCTGTCCCTATCACTCACAATATTTTTAGGCAACCCATGCAGTCTAAACACTTCATGGAAGAACAAATCTGCAACTTGAGCTGCTGTAAATGTGCTTGTGATGGCAAAGAAATGAGAGAATTTGGTCAATCTGTCCACTACAACATAAATACAGTCTTTGCCTTGAGCCCTAGGCAACCCGGTGATGAAATCCATAGAGATACTCTCCCATTTTTGATTTGGAATGGGAAGTGGCTGCAGTAGACCAGCTGGAAGAGAGTGCTCATTTTTATTCATTTGACAAGTACTACACTCCTTGATGTGACGCTGAACATCATCTTTCAACCCCTTCCAAGAGAATCTCTCTCGAATCTGCTTGTATGTCTTGAAGTACCCTTGATGACCAGCAAGTGGACTGTCATGGAAAGTCACCAAAATCTTCTTCTTAAGTTTAGAATCAGCCACCAAGAAGATTCTTCCCTTGTAGTGGATCAACCCATCAACTACCTTGTACCTTTCATCATGAAAAGTACCTTCAATAACGCTGGTTGCAAACTGATTTTTGGCATAATCAGCAAGCAACAACTCCTTCCAATCAGCATTAAGCTCACACAATGAGCTCAAGTGAGGCCTTCTAGACAAAGCATCAGCCACAACGTTATTCTTCCCTTTGACATACTCAATGTCAAAATCGTAAGCTTGTAGCTTACTCACCCACTTCTGCTGTCTCTCATTCAAGTCCTTCTGATGCATAAAGTGCTTGAGACTGTTGTGATCAGTTTTGACCACAAATTTACTCCCCACCAGATACTGTCTGAACTTGGCTAATGCGTGCATGATTGCAAGCATTTCTTTATCATAGATAGAATAGGTCCTTTCAACCCCTCTTAATTTTCTGCTTTCAAATACAATTGGATGCTTCTCTTGCATCAAAACAGCCCCAATACCTTCTCCTGATGCATCACACTGTAACTCAAAGGGTTTGGAGAAATCTGGTATGGCCAATACAGGACAAGAACTCATGATTCTCTTGAACTTATCAAACACACTCTGAGCTTTTTCCGACCACATGAAAGCCCCCTTTTTAGTGAGGTCAGTAAGAGGAGCAGCACTTTGAGAATACCCCTTTACGAACCTTCTATAGAAGCCACAAAGACCCAAGAATCCCTTCAAATGAGTCAGATTTTCTGGAGGTGGCCAATCTACTATAGCCTTGATCTTTTCTGGATCAACCTTCACCCCTTCAGCGCTGATTATGTGGCCAAGGTAGAGCAGCTCCTTCATTCCAAATTCACATTTGGACTCTTTTGCAAACAAACTTTCTGATTCAAGAATGCTAAGCACTTCCTCCAAGTGCTTGAGGTGTTCTTCCCACGTCTTGCTGAAGATGAGAATATCATCAAAGAAAATTAACACAAATTTCCTCAACTGTTTTCTGGAAGACTCTGTTCATGCAAGACTGGAAAGTGGCGGGAGCATTAGTCAAGCCAAAGGGCATGACTAGGAACTCGAAATGACCATAGTGGCATCTGAATGCCGTCTTCTCAACATCTGAGCCCCTCATCCGGATTTGATAGTAACCCGATCTCAAATCAATTTTGGAGAAGAATTTAGCACCATGTAGCTCATCAATGAGCTCATCGATCCGAGGAATAGGATACCGATTTTTTATTGTGCTTTGATTCAAAGCACGATAATCTACACACATGCGGATGGTGCCATCTTTCTTCTTCACAAGAACCACAGCTGAAGCGAAGGGACTCTTGCTAGGGCGAATGAAGCCCATCTCCAGGAGTTCTCTTATGTTCTTCTCAATTTCGTCCTTCTGCTTCTTAGGATATCTATACGGTGTTGTAATGACTGGTTTGGCCCCTTCCTTAAGTTCAATAACATGCTCAGCACCTCTTTCTGGTGGTGGCCCAGGTGGTAGATCAGCAAACACCTTACTCCTTTTGGTGAGTATGGATTGAATATCAGGAGGATATTCCCTCTTGGTCTCAACTGGACTGGCAGGAAGAACCATGCATTCCGCAGCCCACTCCACTTGGTCATGTCTAATCAGCCTTTCCATCCTTTTGAAAGAAACTATACGAGGACCACCATTAGACATTCCTCTCAAAACAACTCTCTTGCCCTCAGATTGGAACTTGAGCTCCATTGTTTGTAGGTTGAGAGAGATTTCACCCAGTGAGCGTAACCATTGTATGCCCAAAACTGCATCTGTGTCACCAATAGTAACCACATAGAAGTCATCTTTGACTTCATAGTTTCCCAACTGCAAAGACATGTTAGGAACTCTTCGTGTGCAGGAAATGTGAAACCCATCAGCCACCATGACTTTGAAGCCTTCAAATTCTTCAGTTTTGAGACCTCTCTTTGCAACCACACCTTCATCAATGAAGTTATGCGTTGCACCAGTATCAATTAATGCAACAATACGGTGGCCTCCAACTCCACCACGAACCTTGAAAGATTCGTTCTTTTGGAAACTAGAGAGTTGGGCAATAGGGCCCCCAACTCCTTGTTCATGATCGGACTCTTCTGTGGCTCTTTCATCCTCGCTGTCCCCAAAATAAGACTGCTGATCAGACATATCAGATGCTGATTCATAATCTGAATAGGTTCCCATTTGATTATAACGCCCTCTTCCAGGACATCTATGGCCTTTAGTCCAAGGCTCTAAACATGTGTAACATTTGCCCTCCTTTCTGAGCTGTTCACGTTGCTCTTCAGTCAATTTAGGTGGGAACTTCTTGTGCTGATTAGAAGAATGTCTTCTATCCTTATCCTTCTTGTGGCCAAAAGGCTTAGGCGGAAATTTAGGCCTAGGAGCTGATAACTCCATACTACGAGCCTTCTTGATTGCCTCATCAAGACTTGGTGGATCGAAAGCTTTAACCCATCCTTTCAAGGGTTCAACCAAACCTTCAGAAAACAAAACAACCAATCTTCTTTCGGTGATGTTGGGCACCATCACGGAAAGCCTCTGGAAATCAGCAATGTAAGAATCCAAGGAGCCATGCTGTTTGAGTTGTGCAAGCTCGCGAAATCTTACTTCAGGATCCTTAGTGTCGAACCTTTCAATCAGCTTGTTGGTGAATTCTCCATAGGTTCGAATAAGGTTATGGCCAAGAGTGACCAAACCATGGTACCACCACTCATGGGCAGCTCCTTCTAAATGGAGTGTTGCAAACTTGATGGCATCTTCTTCTGGCATGGGACGAAGTGAAAGGTAGTTGTCTAACTTCTGAACCCATGATCTTGCTGAACACGTATCACTTCCATCGAAGTGAGCCAATGTTACCTTCCCTAAGGCTTGATGGAAATCAGTTCTAGGAGCCCAATTAGCTCGGTTATCAACTCTTCTTCCTTGTCTTCTGTCCCTCTGATTCAAGAATTGATCAAAGGACCATTGGTTCCTAAGATCAGGGGGTAGGGTAGCATACTCCATATAGGCTTGTCGGGCATCGTCTACCAAGGGAACGGGAGCTTCAACTGGTTGTTCTTCTCTTGGAGTGAATGTAGGAAAGAGCGGTCTAGAGGCTGATCCGCTAGAGATGGCATCATGCTGTCCAATGGTTCTACTACCTCCATTACCATTGTTTCCATTATGCCCGTTGTTTCCATTGACACCACTGCTTTCTCCTGTAGCATGGTTTTGATTCGGAATATGGTTCTGAGTAGCTTGCTGATCCATTTTAGCAAGTAATCGAGACATCATCTCAATCATTCCATCAAACTTCTTTTCCATCCTTGCATCCTTCTCTTCCATGGCTGTCCTAAGATTATCTGACATGTTCTCAACTGTTTTACCCGTATCCACTGTTATTCCAGTTTCTCTCAAAGCCTCTGAAAAGTATCTGCTTCTGGCACTGACGGAAGCTGTATCTGTTGACTCGTGAAGTATCTCAAAATCCGTCACATCTCGACCACGAATCCTGTTGGGCGTTGGCAACTCGCGGCTGGTACACCGTAATGAAAACTTGACTAATTTTTTTTGTTTTTTCATAAAGATTACAATGCAACATGCACCCGCTAATTAGTAAACCAAATGACATGCAGAAAGTAACTCTAACCAGAATGTACATCAGGATCCCGATGCGGGCAAAGGTGTGAGCATTGGTCGAGATTCCAAAGTAATAATGAACAAGAACTCTAATTCAGAGATGCGCCTGCCATTCATTTCAGCATCTGCCAACAGAGGTGGATCCTTTATCATATTGCACACGAAATAGCTCAACACCAAGTATGTGCTACTCGATCCGTGAAGGATAGGAGGCGACCATATGGCGGAGACTTAGGAAATTACAATGCAAGAAAGTAAAAGGCGGCAAGCCAGCCTCTTCCACTTATTCAGTGGGAATGTACAATTCAGAGAAATGAGAGATAAGATATGAAAATGCTGTTAGTACTACTAGCAGCTTACAATAAGATAGAACAATCTCGTAAACTGAAGTTTTATGTCTTTTCAAGCTGCAGATGATTAGTAAGCCTTCACAATATCAAACTTGATTCCCAATACTCTAATTTCAACCAAGGAACAACTTTCTTAAATCTGCTGTATCAGACCTGCACATAGAATGATGAAAATCTGCAACATAATAGCCATTAAATTGCTCATAACTTGCTCATAACACTTCCTAATGGCGTGAGACAAAGAGCAGAATGTTCTAAAGACAAAGGCGCCCCAAGAACCCCTAAAACCTCACCAAACAGCCTCCATTAATTTTGCACAATTCCCAAGACACTTTCAAAATGGTACGGCCTTCTTAAAGGGGCGATTTAGCTAGAATAAATCAGAAACTTCGTTAAAAATTCCACAAATTTGCAAGAAGGGTCGCCTTAGAGACAAGATGACGAGCCAACACCTGCAGAATAACATCTTTTTATTTTTGAGTTTGAATGAAAACTGCTTACATAGCTATGCAACATCGCCAATACTCAAAATATATGCAAAATGCTTGAACATCACTAAATGGCCAGAATCAACTACATAATGCAAAATCATCAATGATGTAGCCTGTAACTCCCCAACTAGTTGCTATCTTTCACAAGAAGATGAGCCAATGCTAGGAGGTGTGTCAAGCGAGCCCAAGTCAACCAAAGAGAGATAACCAAGTAGTAGACAGATGCTTAAATGAAGAGCCGAGGCCCGAATATAGACGAGAGAGAAACATCTTAGAAGCCCAGAGGCTACCAAAACCCTAATTTCAAATTCACCTTTTCCTCCAAGAGATGGACAACTATTTTCACTTTGTTTATTTCACATATTAAAATAAAGTCAAGCCTTCATATAGGCGTCCTTTTTTCAAAAGCTCAATATTTGACTTTATAAAATATAAATTATTCCTCCATGGCGCCTAGACCCTTAAAGTCCCTCTTTTAAAAACAACTTAAGTTGTGCTTGCTATACAAAAGGGTCATATAATATTAAAATATAATATTATAAGAAAATTACTTATCTCACCGAGAATAATGCGCCCAAGGCCAAAACTGAAATGTCAGCTGAAACAACTGAGGAAGATGACCAACTGAACTGAACCCCAACTGCCCACTGCCAAAAATAGAATTTACTAAAAATAGTAAATTCACGAAGTTGCCCGGAATGCCAAACTGAACACACCACTGCGAAGCTCTCTGAAAACCCAGAAAGAATCCGCAATCAGAAACCCAAACTCCAAGCAACAACCTCCTCAAAACAAGGAAACCCTAATTTCACCATCCGCACAGCCTACGGGTCTCCGGAATAGGCCAACGATCAACAGAAACGATCACTGCTGAGAAGGGGACATTACAGGGAGCAAAGAAACGGTGTTTAGAGCAAAAATGGAGTGATTTGGAAGTGTTTTAAGGCAAAAACTACCAAATGTGTAGGAGTGTTGAAAATCAACACTCCTACACTTAGAGAGATGATTTCATACGCCCTTACATGTTGGAAGATCTCCATTTCATGCACAAGTGCTGAAAAGCAGCGATCTGACATGTTTTGGAAGGAAATTGTATTTTGTGTAAAAGCGCTAAAAACAACACTTCAACATATCACATGTCAAAGCGATAAGAAAACAGCGCTTCTACATGAAATATGTAAAAACAGTGAAAAAAAGAGCTTCTACATGTGACTTGAGATTTGAGATGTAGAAGCACTAAAAATCCCCACTCCTACATGTGCCAAAAAATGACTAAGGCATGAAATATGTAAGAGCGCTAAAAATCAGCGCTCCTGCATTTTTAAGACTTGAAAAAACATAAAGTGCACAAGCATTGATTTTCAGCGCTCGTGCATTTCAAAACTTGGACAAAGTGTAGGAGCACTGAAAATCAGCGCTCCAACACTTGGAGAGAAAAATGACTAAGTACAAACAAAAAGTGCACAAGCGTTGAAAATCAGCGCTTGTGCATATAAAACTAACTTTGGACAAAAATGCACAAGCACTGATTTCTAGCGCTTGTGCACCTCGACACTTAGAAAAATTTACAACCTCAACATGTAGGAGCGTTGAAAATCAACGCTCCTACACTTCCAATTTTCACAACTCCCAAGGCTGGAAGCTGTCTAAGATGCTCGTTTCGAAGCTCTTCGAAAGACGGATAGGAGAAGACACTCAAACGGACTATATGAGATTTTGGAACGCAATTCGAGGTGGATTGAAATTTGCCTCATTTTGTGTGCTTCAACATCACGAACCTACGAAATGGAAAAGTTTTGTAGGGGAGTTATTTGTGAATCGAGCGCTGCTAGATTCCATGATAACAAGATTGAGTGAACTGAGTCAGTTATGTTGGTTATAGGTAAGTCATCTATAGCTTATATGTTGCATTAGGAATCTTGTCTACTTCTATATGCTTTTATGAGTGATGTTTAACTGTATACCTGTATTGTGATATTACGATCATTATGATGGTAATGTAAATGGATGTAAGTGAAAAGGAAGTGGACATATATACATGAATATATGCACACAACCTATATTATGTGAATATTATAATATTATATTATTATTGCCTGACAATTTTACATATACATATCAGATATGCTGACTAGCTTACGATATGTTTATAATGGGATATTTATATATGTACATATATATATATATTATACCGTGGTATTTAAATATATATATATATATGTATATTATTTAATTACTATAAATATATATATATAAATAATATAATATATATTTCTTATTGAAATCGAAATATTTCCCATATTATATTAATCTCACTTAGGAAATCGACTTATTTCCTATTCAATTAAATATTTATATTACAAACTATGGAAATCAAATTATTTCCAAAGTAATTGAATATCATTCTTATAACGAGGGAAATTGAATTATTTTCCTTTTAACTATGGGAATCAGGTTATATCATATTCAATCAAATATTAATCATCAAAAGATGGGAATCGAATAAATTGAAATATTTATCAATGACTATGGAAATTGACATTTATTAAAACATAAATATTTGATGAAACATTAGCAAATACTTTGAAACGGAATGCTGAAGAAGTCACACCGAGAGAATGTGCGCAGAAGATGGAAACATTTGATAGGGTCTTTGATGAAATCCAACGCAGCCTGGAAATGAGGCAATGTGTTACATTCTGAGCAATGACTATTTCTCTGTATAGTGATTCACCCGCCATAATATGAATTTGGCGCCACAAATGGAAGATGTTTCTGTAGGTGTCGATTGGCACCATTTTACCATGTCTTTGAAATTGTCTTTCTAATGCTGGCACAAGATAAAGGCCGACTCACCATGTTATGTAATGTCCCCTTATTAGAGACATAAAATGCACAAGTTAAGGTTAAGAAATTTATTTACCAACACCTAATTTTGCACATGTAATTTTCCTTGAGGGCCTGCACATATCATGCATTACCGACAAATACACATAGTTCCTTAATCCAATTCAAGTTAGAAAATTCCAAATTGAGCATTTTAAGGATAAGGCGGATGCATTCTCATCTAGTGCATAAACACATCATAAACTAATGACTTATTGCTCTTGATCCGAATAGATCTTCGCCTTGTTTCCTCTTTCCTAACTTCATTAGATGGTAGGTTTACTATGCCAAGGGTGCATGCATGATCTCAAATTGGACTCCCTCAAGGTGTTCCACCCGTCTTGGAATTGTCCATCAATGGAGTGATTTACCCACCTTTCCCTCCACAAACTCCCTACCCTTACTGAGTGCTAGCGAAAGGGAATTTTGGCCCAAAGTCTATTCTTATAGTAAAATTCATAGTAGCTTATGATATACAATAATTGTTGGAAGCATCATTATTGAATACTCATACATGAAATCTATTTATTGTTGTATATGGTATTTGTCAATTACTTATGTTGTATAGAAGAAACGCACTACACTACCCATATCTCTATTGATTGCAGAACGTGGCATCTATTCATTTATCATATTGTATTTAGTCGAATTCACCAATCATCACAAACTAAAACATTCATTAAGATTGATTCTAATAAGACATGAGTTAGGCATTACACTGTAACCTATTGTCGTAGGAACTAATTATATAAACCTCAATGTTATATTAGATGATTGAGGGTACGTACCCTTGGTCGTCGTATTAACTTGACTTCTTCCAGACTTATTCGAGCTCAAAGATATCGTTAGTGTAACTCAACAGATAAGAATCTATTATCCGTAATTATATTAAGCATCATAACTACTTATAAGGCTCAATAATTGCTACAATCATCATTTTTACATCCAAATAAATATCTGTATGTATATGATTATTCCTAGTTAATTTACAAAAATTACATTTGCCTACATATATACATATGTAGGTACATATTTATTTATATACATACACATCTATATGTTTATGATCATATTCAGTTACTTATTACCATTTCTTCAACCCTTGATGAGTTTTCAACATAATTTATAGACATCTAACTTACCTTCTGTCTTAGTCGGTCTACAGAAGCTCTTACCATCTCTCTTCCCATCGATGATTGAAGGACCTTTTCAGCCTGTGTTGATATGGGATAAGCTCTATGTAATGTCCCCATTTCAGTGGAGCACTTAAACCATTTGTGACTAACTCCATAAGTGAATGGTAGCTCCAGATGGAATATCTCGCCTGGCAATGAAGCTCGCAGCTCTCCACACAAGCCCCACGGCTCAACAAATCCCTCACGTGCCACCTTGGAGTTTGGGTAATGGCTACATAGGAATATAAGGTCTATAGCATTCAATGCCTAACCAAACTAACATCCCCAAGCTTGTCATTCAACTTTGAAACTCGTCCTTCACAATGCCCAATCTTTATTGAGACAAGCGCAAGTCTCCCTTGGTTCTTTACGTCAGAAGTAAGACCCGATGGAATTGGTGCTTACTATGTTCTTCGGATCTTTAATGATTCCTTCCAAACATGCCTGATGATAATCCCCTCCTACAAAGATCCCTCTTTAAATATCTTATAGTCTCCCATCATGGGACATGGCTTTTTGACCAACCGATGCCCACTTGAAGAGTCACCTCTTTCTAGCGTTGCTTTGACTCATGGTTGTAGCTTTTGGAGGCACCGATATCATTTGGTCGACACACTATGCCACTTCTCTACGTGTTCTCTGATATCTCTTGTCTGCCGCGTACGACCTTATTTCTTATTCATATTCTGATGCTTTATTCCTTGCATAGAATCCCTCTTTATGGTCTACTTGGTGACGTTCTTTCAGGTGAGCATTGCAACGCTTAAGCAAGAGACATCTCTTTGCCCTATCCGCCCAGATGAAACATCCGTTTGGGTCGACATTTTCCATTTTCATATGTTCATTTGTATTTGTTTATTGAGCTATGTAACTTCATCCTAATTAATATGTTATCTTTATGACATATATTAGATTCATATGTTATAATATTCATGATGTTATTTACTTTAGATTACAATTACTCTTATTCCAATGATATTCAAAATATGATTTATTTTATCCATATTTATTTGAGAATATAATATAATAATATCTGCAATTATTTAAATTATGATTTGTATTATTATAATTTATTTCTTTTATAATTTCAATATGTAATTTTGTTATTTATTGTATTCTCATTTATATTCTAACATATATACTGTTTTACATATTTGCATTTCAATGCCTAGTAATTTTAGTGTTCTAATTCGGGGACACAACATGTTGAAACTGAGTAAGGGATTGAGATTACGCCACATTCTGGGTGGAATTGTTCAAATTACAGTGCTGGAAAAATACATGCCTTTTTAGAAGGAATACGTTGGGGCTGGGGCTTTATAAATAGCCGCCCACTCTTCATTCTTGGAACTTACCTTTGGAGCAATCATTCTTCACTTTTGATTAAGAATTTACTCATTCATCTTTCAGTCCATTATACTTTGTTGAAGTTTAGCAGCTTCGAGCTCGATTGTTCCAGCCTCGAATGAAGATATAATTTATTTATATGTGTTAATGGCAACTTTACTTTGGCCGACCTTCCTTGTATAATTCTTCCTTGGCCGACCACCATTGTAATTTAATTATTATTATTTGTATTTATTTCTTGATGGTCGACCTAGTCATTTGTAAAGGTGCGACCTATCTAGCATTGTATATATAGGTCACTTTCCTTCATTCAAGTATCAAGCAAGTTCAATCTCCTTCTTCTCAAGTGTGAATTCTATCAAGAGCAGCTCCTTCCATCAAGTGCGAATTTCTTCTAGGGCAGATTGTGAATCCATTGAAGAGCAAATTTGTGTTCAAGGAAGTGCAGACTGTTCTTTGTTATTACAGCCATTGTTGGTGCTGAATATTGGCCTTGTGTGTGGCCTCATTGTAAAGAGACTTGTTGCCATTACTTATATATATAAGAGATATATTTGTTGCTGGGTTTTTTGTAGAAACCCTTGTTTCCCCTATTCCTGTCTCTGTCTGTTTTTTTGATGTTCTTTTGAAGTTTTAGTTTTTGCTTGATTTTGAGGTTTTTGTGCAATAAGGGTAAATTGCGATTTTGAAGTAATAGCAAATAAATTCTTTAAAATTCATACAACTCCGTAAACAACAAACCCTAGTGCAAATACTGGAACCAGATCATTTATTAACCTTCTGCAATGATTACAATAGAGATCTGATAGAATGCAACAAAGAAGAATATTATTTAAAAACCTGGTTTTTTTCCTCTTGCTGCAATAAATACTGGTAATGGTACGGCTACAATGGTAGGTCACCTTTCCCTTGTGCCACAAAGGAGAATCCTCTGCTAATGAGATATACGCCACTGGAGATGAAGTTTGTTTGCTGAGGATGAAGGCGTCTCTTACTCTGGAATAAGATAAGGCCCTTTCTTGAGTGGTACGGCCTGCTGATCTGCTGCCAGTGGTACGGCTGCAATAAATGCACCTCTCTCCCACCTTCTGATGATCCCAGATGATGCCAGGGTGTCAGGCGCCCAAACAGGTGAAGACCAACTGAAGGAAAAGATGGCGATTTATTTATTCTGAGAAATACGCCCCTTTTTGAAGAAGTACGGCCTGGTACAGTTTGTACGGCCAAAGTACAGCAACAGCAATAAATGATAAGGTACGGCCTTCTCTGTGGTTTCCTGAATCTGGTAAAAATGGGCGCTTTCCTGAAGGAATTCGTTCAACTGAGTTCAACTCTGAAAACCCCTGAATGTATCAACTCTGTAATGCTCTGCAACTTCTTTTGAAATGAAGAAATTCCTCTGATGGCAATAAATCGGATGATATTTCACACCCTCTGAATCGCTCTCACTGGAGATGGCTCGTTCTCCAATGGATTTCGAGACTCAAACCCTAAGGTTCTGTGCTCAGACAAAACTGCTCAATTTTCAATAAGTCAAATATGCATAATGGCCCAAATCCCAATGCAAAACCTTTATTCTTCTCAAAAGTCCGATTTCCTTAAAGATAGGGAATTTTAAATATTTGACTTTTAATTCTTTTATTATTTCAATAGCCTCAGCTCGAATATTAAATCATAATTTAATTGCCAAAAAGGCCCCCTCTGATGATGGCGCACCCCTCAAGAAGAATCACTTAAGTTATAATTTAATATTATAGCTTTATATTATAATCATTAAATAATTAATATTTAATCAATACAATTAAATATTAATATTTCTCTTGTTACTCATCCGATGACTGTTCCGTCTGAAGCTGACGAACACTGAAGTGATTCCGAACGCTGCCAAAGCCATACTGCTAAAAATAGCAGGGGTCCCACACTGCCTGCCAGGAACTGCTAAAAATAGCAACTCTGCAAGAAGTCTCTGAATGAGCCCGAACGAAATCCAATTGATCAAAACTGCCAATCTGACGCTGAGCCAAGCTCCGAAATGACCCCCTATCCGACCTATCAGCGTACGAGGGTCGCATAATAGGCTAACTCTTACGAACTCTGATGCCCGCCAAAAATGGGGACATGACATTTTTCTCCCTCAAGTGGAGGGTTTTCCCAGGGTATATGCTGTGTTATTGTGTTTGATTTTGAATTAAATTTCTGTGCATTAAATCTGATCATAAAAATTAGCATGGTATTAGAGCGGGTTGAAAGATGATCAGATCAGATTTGTTAAAGCAGTCAAATTTTTCAGACCTAAAGATCACGGATTTTGGAGCTTTGAGGCTGGGCGAATTATCAATCTATTGAATGAAGAAAATGATTAAGTTTGAGATTAGCGCTGCAATCTCCATCAGATCGCATGACTTTAGGAGTTGCGTGTGAAGCATAGATGGTCATGGTAGTATGGAGAGTGAATGAGTACTATTATATGACGACTTGTCATCTTCATGAATTCAAAGCACTAAATCTGAGTCATCTAGAACTTCCTCTGGAAATGAGTCATTCATGTTGTGTGACTTCAAATTCATCTTCTTTGGATGGGTTATTATGAGAAATAATTCTATCAACTGCAACTGGTATTTTCTTGTGATACCATCTGAACCAGTGGGAGAGGTCTTGTACCTCCTTCAAGATCAAATCGAGATGATTCAAGTACTTCTAGTGAGCAAGATCTCATGAAAGACTAGTGCAAACCTGAAAAGCGTTCAAGTGCAACACTTAAGGAGTTTCTGATTAGCAGAGATAAGTATTATTTTATTGTATCTTTGAATTCACATTATAGGCTGAAATTTAATCTACTAAGTTGTGCAGATTTGACATTGTTTATCCGGTTCATGTGTGTAGTAAAGATTGTGTTGTCTTTCTCTTGAATAGTGATCCCTGGATGAGATCCTTTGGAGACACCTTTCATTCATTGTGAGATGTTCATGCTAGTTGTGAAAATTTCTGAGTGTGACTTAGAGATGAAAAGAGAACTACAATCTCGATTGTGATTCGTTGAACACATCGATACCATTCTCTTTGTGCATGGACTATGATGATGCCTTGAGAGGCCTGATCCTATATGCTGGCTGCGTAATGCATCTAAGAAATCTGAGTTGAACAGATTATCTTTTGTTGTGCTGAGATTAGCATTCTAGAGAGAAGTAAAAGATGGAAGAAAGATGTATCCGAATCAACAAAGATAAGTTCTATTATTTCTTTATTTTGATCTTTTTGATATTTGCTACATATTTCACTTATAGGTTGATTCTTATATATAAACTATTAAGAGATAAGCATTTCATGTTTTTAATGTTGTTCATGAATTCTTATGTATTCATGCTATAACTTGGGATAGTAAACCTTGTATGATTCTAGTCTTGATATTTCTTTGGATAGTTATAAACTGTTAGTAATCTCTCTCTAAAATGCTTCCAGGATTGATTGAGGAGCATGAAAGTAATGAGAGATTGCACAAGGAGGAAGAGCTTCAGGCATCTTATGAGGAAGTCATGCCGACCAAAGAAATGATCAAACGTGGAATCACAACTTGTAGTTATGGGACTGAGTTGGTGGCTAGAGGGAGTTCACTTCCAAAAGTCTTCTTTGCAATCTCTGAGGCAGGGATCAAGAGGGAGTTCTGTGACCCACTGAGAAGAAGTGAAGGTTGTAGTGTTGCAAGGCCAAGTGTTAAATCCTTGAAAGACCTCTTCAACTGCTGAGATCAGAATTGCACAAGACAGTCATCTGTATTTGATATTGGTAGCTTTGCAAACCTATTCAGAATAGAGTGATTTGCAATGAGGTCGAGGAGGTCTACCCTGAACTCTCTACAGTACCAGAGGTGTGCATTGGAAAACATTTATCTAAGGCAAGCATTGCAAGCAATCTTGGATGATGAGGTCAGAAGATTGCTGTGTACTTAAAGATCTCGTAGGAGCCCACAACCCAAGAAGATGGGTAATCTAGCTGATCTTGATTCTTATGTTGGTTTGCGGAAACCAAATTTCTAGCTTAAGGAGGTCATAATTAGTTCTGTGATCCGTAGATCCCACGGCGTACAGTGCAACCTATTGGATCATCGTTGTATCTAGTCAATACTAGGACCGACATATTTGGCGCGTAGAGTGCACTTAGTCAATTCATGTGTGAACCGAGGTTATTACATCTTGTTAAAAGAAAACATATCCCGAAGATACAGCATGGGGCTTGGATATGGATTCTATATTCTTAGGTGTGGATCCGAGTTGTATGGGTATAATGATTTTGATTAGTGCGGTGGGTGTGTGGGGTGTGTCACCTATGTGTTATATACCTCCGATGTTGCTTCTGGCCGGATTCTTATGATTTAATGCAATGTGAAAGTCACTATCTATAGCATTGAGTACAGCAGAGACAATTTAGTAGTTGCAGCTTGTAGGTGGCAAATCTCTGAAGCAATGTGGCTTCGTAAGCTCCTTGCAGGATTGTTTGGACAATCAATGGAGCCTACCATCATTCATTGTGATAACCAGAGTTGTGTGAAGCTTTTTGTCAATCCTGTGTTTCAAGACAGAACCAAGCATGTTGAGATAAAATACCAAGTCATACTTTAGATATGGTATTAGTGAAAGTTAAGGCTGCTTGAGGTATATCACTCACGAGTGCATGCACATTCCCCGCACCAAACCCCTCCAGATAAAGCAGGCACTTCAAGATAAGGAAGCTTGTATGGTGGAGATCACAGCCTTAACTCAAGAAAGAGTCCCATCGCGATCCCTCATTAATGAGTTCTTCTCCTGCGAGAGAAAACCCCGAGATGAACCCTTGATTAAATGAGTTCTCCTGAAGAGAAGCCCAGGTGAAACCCCCAGATTTACGAGTTCTTCTATAAAGCCTGAGGTGAAACCTCGATTAACAGCCTTTCCTCCCAGAGAGGGTTCGGTGAAATCCCTTTATTCCACTCTCTGGGAGAGCCATGGTGGATGTCCTGTGTGTGACTCCATGACAACATCACGTGAGAGAGTCCGTGATGATTTTCTTGTACTTTTGTTTCACCCTCTAGGAGAGCCATGGTGAAAGTCATATTGAGGTGACAACATCACACAAGTTGTAGCCATTATGGTTGATATCATGTTGAGGTGATATCTGATAGCATGATGAGGTGATATCTAATATCACGATGAGGTGATATCCTTCCCTTCCACATTTGGTTGTAGCCATTGTGGTAGACATCACGATAAGGTGATATGTCTTTTGCAGCTGGAAGTATTTCTCCCTAGCTGAGAGAGAGTGTTGAAGTTTAGCAGGTTTGGGCTCAATTCTTCCAGCCTCGAATGAAGATATAATTTATTTATATGTGTTAATGGCAACTTTATTTTGGCCGACCTTCCTTGTATAATTCTTCCTTGGCCAACCATCATTGTAATTTAATTATTATTATTTGTATTTATTTCTTGACGACCGACCTAGTCATTTGTAAAGGTGTGACCTATCTAACATTGTATATGTAGAAGGTCACTTTCCTTCATTCAAGTATCAAGCAAGTTCGATCTCCTTCTTCTCAAGTGTGAATTCTATCAAGAGCAGCTCCTTCTATCAAGTGCGAATTTCTTCTAGGGCAGATTGTGAATCCATTGAAGAGTAGATTTGTGTTCAAGGAAGTGCAGACTGTTCTTTATTATTACAGCCATTGCTGGTGCTGAATATTGGCCTTGTGTGTGGCCTCATTGTAAAGAGACTTGTTGCCCTTACTTATATATATAAGAGATATATTTGTTACTGGGTTTTTCTCCCTCAAGTGGAAGGTTTTCCCAGGGTATATGCTGTGTTATTGTGTCTAATTTTGAATTATATTTCTGTGCATTAAATCTGATCATAAAAACTAACATACTTCACAGTCGATATTTCCAGAATATGCAATTTATCACATACGCATTTTCTAAGTGAATATTTTTATACATCATATCATTTTATACAGTCATCTATTTAAATCTGTGTGTCATTATCATACAACAGAGTTCACTATTTTTGAGAGTTGAAAGACAAGAGTAAACGTATTCTACCCAAGGAATACACTAGTTTTTACACTATTTTTGAGAAGTGAGATAGAGGGAAAATTGTGAGGAGTTGTCATTCTAAGTGGAAATGGAATCCAGATTGAGCTTGAAGTAGAGGCATTTTGACTACAATTGGGAAAGGCATTACAAGCATGGGATATTCTTCTACTATCTTTTACTATGATTTTATATTGTTGGAAAAGCATTTTTTGTTTTGCATAGAGAGGTTATTATGCTGTTTGTAGTGCATTTTCTATATGTGCTTAGGAAGTAAAATGATATTATTTGGAAAAGAGAAATTAAAGCAATTTATAGCTGTTTGTTACATGTTTGTAATTATCTCCAAAATAGCAGAATGCTAGTTGCTTAGATATTATTCTATTAGGTTTGATTGAATGCAAGAGTCTCTTGAGGTACACTAGCTAGTTATAAGGATAACTAGGAAAGCTTGTGTTTACTCCTAGGAGAGTTCATCCAGTATGGGAGATAATATAGTATACTTGTTGTAAGTAGATTGTTTGAAGGTAGGTTATCTAGGATGATAGACCATCCATTGAAGGATATACCTAGCTTGTATAACCTACCAATAGACTAGATTATTGTAAGTTAGTCTGGGATGACAGATTATCCAGTGAAGGAACACACCTATGCGTAGTGTAAGATAGTCTTAAGTCAAATCGGCCCTAAGTAGTGTTTATGATAGATGACTTCATTCGAAGTACTAAATGAGAATACTTTGGCCAAAGTAGTGCAATGTACAACATCCACTTAGACTGTGTGATGCTTGAGACTACAGTATCAATTCACAATGATCCTTTATGCATGCTAGTTCGGGATTTTGAAATAGCAAGTTCTAGTTATGTAGGACACAACACTATGCTCAATTCGGTTGTCGTTATTGGATACTCTACCAATCTCTTCGTTTAAAGGGAGGGCCATCTATCGAATGATAGATGTACGGGGGACCACATTAAGAGTCTGTGGTTGGCAGACAAGCGCCCGAGTGATGCTTCTCCTCCACAACAAGCAACGGAATACACCAAGATTTGAAAGGAAAGGAACCTGGACTGTCTTACTACTATTTGTTCAAAAGCTCTTCGAACTATGTATGTATCTTTATGCTTTCTTACTCTGATGTTTTCTTGAAAAGAAAAAGAATAAAATGTTGAAATATGTTGTATCATGTTTATAAATGAAGAGAAAGATTTTATTGCAATGGCATTTACTCATTATCTTTACTTGATATAAAATTAAGAAATTTTTACTTTACATAAGGGCTAGGTTGTTACATTCCAGTTGGGTAGATGTGCTATGGAGTAGACTATCATCGTCCAGTTGGGACGCAACAATTTTGCTACTTCTTGTTGGGTGCCCTCTTTGCTACGGGGCTGGTTTCTCTTTGCCCTTTATTTTTTGTGTGAACCTCTATAGGTTGCAAGCTCCTTTTGTTTGGTTGTGCTTTAGCAATGAAGGAGATGTTTCTAAGCAGGCGGTTGGTTTACTGGTAGGAGGTGACTTGTGGTTGGGAAAGTTGTTGATTTTGAGCTTCTGGGTTGCAGCGGCTTGGTGCTGGCTACTGCTTTTTTGTGTGAAGTTTTGTGGGTCGCAAGCTCCTTTTCTCTTGTGGGGCTTGGGTTTTTGCCTTTGCTATGCACTGGGTCTTGGTTTCTAGTTTTTTCTGGAGCATCCTTTTTGGATGCTTTTCTTTGTGGTGTTCGGTGGTTGGCATTTTCTGGGTGATCTTCTCTTTGGAAGATCTTTGGTTTGCTAATGGACTATTCTTCATTAGCTGTTTGGACTCTATCCATGTTGGTTTTTACTTATGGGGGGCTAGATTATTCTTATTGTTTTCCTTTTTAACCCAATTGTTTGGTTTGTTCTTTAGGGTGAAGTTTCCCCTATCTAGTGGTTCTTCCTTCTCTTATTTGGTTGTTCCTATTGAGGCTATTGTATCTTCTCTTGTGTTGGAGATACGGACTTTTGCAGAGGTGGACTTGTTATGCTCTTTTGTGTTGGTTGCTATTGTGACCTTTTTCACACATCGCCCCATTCAAATGGGGACCCCCTAATTTTTTTGCTCCATTCTCGTCTTTTGGCTTGGGTTTCTCTCTCTCTCTCTCTCTCTCTCTCTCTCTCTCTCTCTCTCTCTCTCTCTCTCTCTTTTCTGATGTCTTCCTTTCGAGGATCGTGCCCGTCTTTGAGCTTAAAACGTGAAATATTGACCAAGTCTGAAAATTAGGGTTTCCGCCTTTCTGGTCAGTCTAGGGGTCGAACGAAGTGAATAAATTGAAAACAGAGACTAACATTGATGTCAGTGTGCTTCCAGCAGGCTTCCACTGAAGTTTCATCTGATTCCGGGTACTTACTATTTTTAGTAAGTGTGAAATTTAGGGCATTCCGTCAGCATTTACTGAGATTCCGACAGTCACACTGCATTCAGAGCACATCAAGCTACTCACTGGCAAAATTTGAGCTGAAACAGGCAACTTTCTATTTTTAGCAGTCCAACTTCCGAAGCAATTTTCAGGGCTTAGATGCCAAGTTTTTCTCTGCATGTCGGCATATTCCTTCTGGGTTTTTTGAGAGCTTCGCGATGGTGTGACATGCAAAACAGGATAATCACTCATTTGAGAACTTACTATTTTTAGCAGGTGTGTCCCGGCAGCCGCTTCCCCAGCACTTTAGAATCACGAACTGATCGCAATGCAGCAGAAACGAGAACAAATGGAGATCATTTGATATGCATGCAGAACAAATTAGGGTTTCCAGCTTCGGGACCCAAAAAGAGGGGTAAAAATTCAAAATTTTCGAAAACCAGTGTAAACCACCGCAATCAGCATCCTTCAGGCTATCCACTGGTAAAATTTGAACACAAACGGAGCACTTACTATTTATAGTAAGTCATTTTGGAAACAGGCTAAAAATAGTAAATCAAGTGCATGCGCCGATGCCAGCAGACAAGTCACGTGGTGAGGAGCACGTCATTCAAATTTCAAGTCAATCGGCGCTGTGGAGCTATCAGAAGCAAGCAGTTACTATTTATAGCAAATCACCTTCAGAAATGGGCTAAAAATAGCAGGCCCACCTGAAATAGCAGTGTCAACAGCGTAACTAGGTTGTGAGGAGGCAGTGTTTGAAATTTCAAATCATTCTAAGCTCCAGAGATGCAAAATTGGGAGACTTACTATAAATAGTAAGGCACAGAGAAGTTAGCGAAAACGAGAAAAAAATGGCTAAGGATTGGGCTTCATCCTGCAGCTACCTGAAAATGCGCCCAAGTTGATGAAGAGGCATGGAGAAAATTCTAAGTTAAAAACTCATCCCCCTGCTTAGCCAGAATGCGCCCAACTCAAGGTGAAAGCATAAAAAAATTCTAAGTATGAAATTTCGTCCACCTACCTAGGCAAAATGCGCCCAAGTTCACAAGAAGTCAAGGAAATTCAAAGTGTTTCATCCTGCACATATAGCAAAATGCGCCCACCTTGAGGATTGATTTTGAAAAAAGTTTCTAAGGCAAGAACTCGTCCTCCACCACCCTTCATTTGCGCCCATCCTTCATCAAGGCAAAAATGCACCCAAGAGAAAGTCAAAAGGTCAACTTGTTTCATCCTTCACCACCTAAGAAATGCGCCCATGCTTTAAGGAGGGTCAAAGAGTCAAAGGTTTCGTCCTTCTTCACATAGAATATGCGCCCATCCTCCACACATGCTCAAATGCGCCAAAAACAAAGAAGGTCAAAGGGAAGGCGTTGAACTTAAAGAGTTAATCCTCCTTCATGCATGAAATGCGCCCAAATGAGGGCATGTCAAGACAAAACAAGGAGGGAATATTCCAAAAGGTGGCGTTGAAAACTTTCATCCTCTTGAACATGTGAAATGCGCCCAACTTAGCATGGAAAAGACAAATTTAAAAATCCTCTTGAACATGTGAAATGCGCTAAGATTAGAAAAGGGTCAAAGAGGTCAGGGCGTGGAAAGTTTTATCCTCCTCCATGTGTTAGATGCGCCAAAGTGAGGTGAGGGTGGAGAATAATGCTTGGGCATGGTTATTATCCTTCCTCAAGCCCCAAAATGCACCTAAAGTATGTGTAGGGTGGTGAGTGGAAAATGAAGTATGCTAGGCGTGATTTTATCCTTCATCAAGTATGCTATATGCCTAAAGTGGAGTGTAAAGGTGGTGGAATAAAGATGTTAGGCGTGGATTCAAAATATATCCTTCATGATAAATAAATACGCCCAAGGCGATGGAAGTGAAGTAAAATGTGCTAGGCGCCTTCATGAAAATTTTCCCAGTCAAGTTTCCACCACTGGCAAATGAGCATGGATGAAACAAAAATTTTCTCACAGGCAAGGTGAACAGAGTTGAGTAAAATTTCCTAAGGAAAATTTTTCAAGGTGATCCAAAATTTTTCTAAGGCAAATATTTTGTTCCTTAGAAAATACGCCTAGACCCAGGGTGGTGAAATTTTTCTTGAAGCACAGATGAGTTGCCAGTGAAGGAGTCTGATGATGCCAGCTGCACAGGGTCAACGAAAATTTTCAAGTCAGACCAACAAAATTCTCAGAGGGGATGAAGAAATGAAATAAATTGTTGAAAGTTATTTTTCAAAGGTTCAAAATTCAAGAAAATTAAATGAACCCGTTCGTCGTGCACCCATGAGTTCGACGCGTTCTGAAGGAAATTTTCTTCTGGGTCTTGAAGATCTCCAACAAGGAATGGATTTCAAAGTCTTCCACAGTTCGCCGAAGCCTTCAGGATGGAGAATTTGATTGGCGCTTGGTCAATGAATTTTCCTAGGGGAAAATTTAAAAATTTTCTAAGGCAAGGATAAAATGTGTTGTTGACATAAAAGTGCCTTGGCAGATGAATTTGAAAATGATCGCCTAGATGATTTTTGATCGAATTCCTGATAAAAGCATTTTTCCTCGAGCCCGAGTTGGAGAAAATATCAAAGTGAAGTATGCCCAGGCAGAATGCAAGATGGGTTGGAAATTTGGCTAAGGCATGGAGAATTTGAAGGCAGAAGTTGGCTAGTGGAGGCAATGAACACTTGGAAGTTAGAGCGTGAAAATCAGGTAAGTAAAGTGAATTTATATTATGAAGTGTTTTGATACCCTTCTCCTTGCTTGTTTTGCAGGAGGAACGTCGAGACCAAGCGGTGGTGACTTAAAGTGATGAAGCAAGTAATTCAAGATGACATTTCAACCTCGAAGGAAGAAAGTTGCAAGAAAATGGCTAAGTGTTGAGACTGGAAGTAACTCATAAGTGAGACAAAGAATGGAAGCTCGTGAGCAGTTAAAGAACACAAGAAGAAGATCGTATGTTTTGAATCTGATCGTAACAATTTTATTATCCGAGTAGGCAATCTAGAGACCCTGCCTCTCCAAGCGATCAATGTAATTACCAACACGACAACAAAGCAAAGGTGAACGATTTCAGATGGAATTCTAGAAGATGGTATTAATGGCTCATTTATTACCCTACCCTTTAAAGCGGTGTTTTAGCGAATCATTTTACGGCTATGTGGAATGAGATTCAATATCCAAATTGATTGTACTGAGCCGTCTGTTGACTTAATATCCATAAAAGTGAGTCCTCATTGTATCTATTAGAAATTAGTAGTAGTTGTATTAAATAGAAGCTAAGAATAGAGATGTATGATAGCTTTCAGAGTAACTTAGCATAGATTGGATAGTGTAGTTTGAAGAAGAGGAAAGTTTTCCTTTGAAAACTCTTTGTAAGAAATTGTTGTGAACACTCTCTCAATAAGAGAGTTTTCATTGATGGTGAATTTCGCCTTGTTGTGAGTAAAGAAAAAGGTTTCTTCGTCCTTCCGATTCAATGGCATGTAAAAATAGTTCTGGAAGTATAATTTTATCCTGCAAGTAGACAGCATAGTCAGTGGAATGGTGTTTGATCTACAACTCGCCATTCCATACCATTTAGTATTTCATTTATCGCGCCTTTGTGTGGTCAATCGTGATATCATGTACTTAACTCGATCATGATTTGTATGTCTATATAAGTTGCATTGCATGCCAAGTTGCATCCAACACCTTTGAATCATTCCTCCTGGCATTGCACCCAAGCAGGGAGTTGTCCAGTTTTGCAGGCAAAGCAGAGCCTAGTTGAAGTTTGCTGAAGTTGAGCTCCATATCCCACGCCTTAGAGTAAATTAGAGCCTTCTTAACCCTGCACCATTTCAATTCAGTACTATCTGCTTAGAATAGGAAATTTGTGCTTCATTGATAAATCTGTCGAATTGTGGAAATCCCTTCCTCTGCTGCTAAACAATTTCGTAAGTCCCCTTGAAATACCAGCAAATCACATCAAGCCAACTGAGCCTATTCGCACTGAAAGAACCTTGGAGTTGAACGCATTAACTTTCTTGCAATCTTAGCATACTGGATACTTTGATCAAGAGAGAATAGGGTAGCCGTTGGCGACTTTATTCTGCGTTGGTGCGGTCACGAAAAACACGTCAACAGTTGCAAAGGTTTCAATTTCTTCCTTCAGGTTCCAAAATCTTATGCTGCCAAGGGATGTTGTGACTACCCTTCCTGTCGAAACTACTTTTTGTCTGGATCTTTAGCTATGGTCTTCTTTGGAGGTGGAGACTGGTCCTTTAGAGGTGGAGCCCTCTCTTATAGAGGTAGAGGTGGATGTTGTTAAGTTGGTGGGAAGTTCTTTGTTCTTATGTTGGTCCCTATTGAGGTGGTGTCGGTATGGGATGGAGAGAAGTGGTTTTGATGGTAAGGGGTCTCACTTCATCCTCCCCTATAGAGGGGAGCCCTCTCCCTTAGAGGCGGAGTTTGGGATGGTTTGTTGGGTGGGATGTTGTAGGTTTGTTGTTGCTTCGCTGAGTTTTATTGTGCATTCTGAAACCCCTTTTGAGGTGGACTGTTTGGATGTGTTGGTCCTTTTGAGATGCAGGAATTTTCTGGTGTTATTCGACATTAAGGTCATTGTTCTCTTTGGCTCAACATTGGTTAGGGGTTTGATAGTGTTCTACACCATTAAGATGATTATTTTTCAAGGCTCAATGGTGTCTTTCCTGAGCAGTTGGTTTGCGGATGCCTGGCTGATGCAAGTGGTGTCTTTGTTTACCTAAGGGTTCCAAGTCCTAGTTAAAACCTAGTTGTAAAGGAATCTCAATCCCTTGTTTTCTTATCTGATGTCGCTTGTGTAGTCATGTATTTTTTAGTTATTGCTACTATTGGGCTACTGTTGGTATGCATATTATCTTGTATGTTGTTGTGATCTTTTTCACACATCACCCCATTGCAAATGGGGACCCCCTAATTTTTGCTTGATTTCGGACTTTTGGCTTGATTTTAGTTTGTTTTCCTATTGTCTCTCTCTTGTTTTGTCTGTCTTTTTGGGGATGTGCCCGTCTGGATTGAAATTTTGGCTAAGTCTGAGAATTAGGGTTTGATTCCTTCATGTTAGTTTGAGGTCAAATCAAGTTTGGTTATTGAAATTTGAGATTAACATTGTTGTTAGATGGCTTCCAGCAGGTCCCCAGCAGAATTTCAATGAATTCCAGCAACTTTCTATTTTTAGTAAGTGCCAACTTTGGGGCTTGTTTTCTTGAGATTTTCAAATTCTGACAACTGCACTACACTTGGAATGCTGTGAGTTACCTGCTTGCAAAATTTGAGCTGAAACGGACAACTTGCTATTTTTAGTAGTCCTTCCTTCGAGGTCCATTTTTAGGGTTTGCATGGTGGATTTTTGAATGCATGTTTGAAGATTCTTTGTGGGTTTTTCGAGACCTTTGCAGTGATATAGCATGCAAAATGAGATGGTGACTTTCAATGATTCGGCCTTCGGAAGCAGATCTTAGGGTTCGCATGTAAGTTTTCTCAATCAGAAACCTGGGACACTCTGGACTCCTCGCAGCAGCGTCAATTCCTATATCAATTCAGAGTCTTGAGTTTGTAATCGCTTGCATTAAGCATTACAACCTGGCTACTAGGGAGATCCAATCAGCCGATGGCAGATTGATTTGTAGTCTAAAGCCTAATGTGATCGAGAAGTGTTTTTCCATTCCCCCATGGCCTGAAAGCGTCACTGTTTCAAAGGGTGAATGTGAAGGAATATGGGAGATGCACAAAGATAAATATAGTAAGAAGATTGCACAGAGATGGATGAAGGAGAAACATAGAACATTGCCTGAGAACGTCGGGCGAGGGGAATTCAAAGACGAGATTGCCATTATCATCACCTTGCTCAATAGGGTCACTGGCGCAGAGGATGCTACCAAGTTTCAGCCTTGGATGTTTTATGCCATACCCCACATCATGAAGAAGACCGAATTCTATGATTGGCCTACCTTGATCAGTGATAGTATACATTAGCAAATAACAAAATACTTCCAATTTCATGTATTTCATGTGGTGTCTTACCTTGTCTACCTAGTGGCCTATCAAGGTCAATTCAGAGGGTTGAACATTGAGGGATCATTGAGTGTGCAGCATATATATAACTACTATCCCCAGTTGGAATTCACGAAATCGTTGCATCACTACAAGAGAGTGAACGAGGCTTTTCTGATGTACACAGTGCGGGACCTAGACAA
>VDFB02031709.1:0-16710 GCA_007258455.2 Sequoia sempervirens | reverse complement strand
AATCTTTGGTCACCAAAACTTCCCTTCCAACTTCTTGAAATCCACTCGCCCATTTGAGTAGATTGAACGAAACCTTCCTTCATTTTCCAAAGCTTGCCCAGTTTTGCGGCCATCCACTCCAATGTCCCTGTTTCTACCGTTCTGGTTAGCCAGAGCCTTCCATGCCTGGTGGGTTTCATTATGTTTTTGTTTTGAAAATTTCTCCCCCTCCTCCTATTGAAAGGCCATCGAGGTTTCTACCTTCCGTCATATTGGTAGCCATGGTGCTTGCGAAAGTTCTGCCTGGGTCAACACTCCACCATTTTTGAGTACTATGTAGGTTGAATTTTGGTAGCATACCCCTTTGCAAGATTGATTTTTAACAAAAAATAAATCAAACCAATATCTTACTCAAGCTTTTAAAAAGCTTCTAAAACTTTAATATGCCCGACTCCTCACTTATAAATAATTAATATTAAATTAGAATATAATATTTTTATTATATTAGTAGTATATTTAACTTCAACTATAATATGAAGATTTCACTATCAAATTCAAAATCAACTAGAATCAATCTAAGAATTATTTTTAATAATAAATCATTTGATTATTTAATGTTTAGCAAATATGTATTCTAAAGAACAAACTCAACTTCAACTTTATTAGTCATAGTTATGTCTAGTACAAATAATTTATAAATTACTTCCTTCTCTCAATGAATGGGTTCATTATATAAATATTCAAATGTATTCAACTTTATTTTTTTTGAAAGAAAATAACACCAAACAATAAACATTTATTCCAATTTATTTTATTTTCAAATATTTAACATCAAACAAGATATTTACATTACATAACCATAACATATAAAAAAACCAACGCTATTAATCAAACAAAACACAAAATACAAAAGTCAAAACTAAAATACAACAATTAAAAAAAACAATTGCATTTAATTTTATTCCAACTCTACAAATCTCTAATTAGAATACTACAAAGGCAAGAAATCTCTAATTAGAATACTACAAAGTCAAGTACTGGCCACTATGTGGCACTTGTTTATTTTTGTTTTGAAATTTCCTTCTAACCCTTCTCACTTTTTTTTATTCTTTATTTTGAAATGGATAAAATAGTTTAGAGATAAAATAAGAGTTTTTAAAGCTAGTTTACTTTTAAATGCTTTGGTTTTTTCAATTTAAATTAAAAGTGAAGCTTATGTATAATTTTCTCACTATAAATTGTGGGAGGTTGGGTGGGCTCCCCCCCTTTTTTCTTTACTTCTTCTTCACATTGGCATGTTAGGAGGGCTAGTTGGGCGTTACGGTGGCGGAGTGGAAAGAGCCAAGGGGGACATTGAAGGGTGTGACTAGGATGTTAGTCACGTGGCTTAGGTGATATTTCCCTTCCCTGAGCTCAAGGATGTCGTAGGCATCATTACCTGGAGGCCGTTTATTACGGCTCAAATGCGACACGTTTGGATGGTTGTCATTAGAAAGGGTGGCGGTGGATTGGTACTTGGCAGTAGTTGAGTTGCAGTGATTAAGTTGGCATTTTAATGTTTTTCTTTCATTCATTTGTGATGCTTGTTATGGTTTGAGGCGGTTTTTATTGTGGACTCCGTTTATACTGGTGGTGGCGCTCATGGTGATGCGTTCTTGCTTTGTCATTGAGGTCTCTGTGGATGGAGTGGCGAAGTTTGGGGTAGACACGCCAATCTCTCTGAAATCAAAGGCTAGACAAGCCTCCTTCAGAGAAATCAAAGACCAACCGTTGAAGCGGATTCTCACAAACAAGGATTTGTTGGTCTTGGTGGTGACAAAAATGATCTTGGGAGCTGGTCATCCGGCCAACAAGGAATTCAAAAGAGATAACCTTCACATCTCTTCTCGGTTCTTGGCTTCTTTTCTAGATAATGAAGTGTCCAAGGCCGAGGCCAGATTGTTGCTGGTAAAGATGTTTCGAAAGGACCTGGTGGGTGGTTTAGATGAGGTGTTGGGATTTATTGTGGAGGGTAGAGGTGTTCCAAGGCCGAGTGACTTCACAATTATTCGGGGCTCAGACGAGGCTATGAAGCTATTTCCATTCCTTCTTGATTTGAGCGGCCCAACGTTGAGCAAACACAGATTGGTGGCGGCGGTGGATATCGAATACTTGAAGAAATTCTTTGGTCTGCTGGCGGCAGGTGGTGTCAAGTGGGTAAAGGGCTTTGAAGAATTTGTTGTTTTAAACAATTTTCTATGAGTTTCTTTCCTGTTGTTGGTGGTTCTGGTAGTTAATCAGGTTCCTTTCTCTGGTTCATTGGCATTCTTATTTTGTAGGGTTAGTGAATTCGGCCTCTTAATGGCTATTTTGTGTTTTTTGGGTGCACGGGGTTTGTCTGTTCACGCTTGGGGCTGAGCCTTTATGGATTTTTGGGTTGGTTGACGACTTTGGTGGCTGGGTGGTGGGTTTTGGTAGGTTGGGTTTCCTGTTTTGGTTGGTTTTGGTTGGCTAGGCTTCCTGTTTTGGCTTGTCTCTAGGGTGGTTTTTTGGTGCAGGTGGTTGGGTCAGGTTTAGTTGATGCTTGTTGGCGGAATCATTACCTATGTTCGCAGATGATTGTAATCTTCTTCTTCAATATATAAATAAAAAACTTGTGTATCAAAAAAAATTAAAAATTTCTCACTATAAATTTTGATAAAATATCATATTTTATTGAAATTCAATTAAGAGCTTTGCATCTTATTTAATCTTTTTTTTGGTTTCTTTTCAACTATTTAATGCAATTTTTATTTTGTTTTGTTTATGACAATTGTGAGGCAAGTTTTTTTAAAAAGGGTGATGTTTTTTTTAAGTTTATCATGCAAATAAATTTGTTCCATTAGATTAACCTTATTAGATTGATGATCAAGATTGATTTATTTTGATAATCTGTATGTATAATTTTTTCCTCTTAAATAATCATATGTTTTGTTATTTTGTAATTTTATGTTATTGATTTCTCCTAGCTTTTTATCAATGAAATACTATTTTAAACTTTTGATTCTCACATCTTATCCTATAGAGTGTCATTTTTTCTATTTTTTAATTATATTTTATGTTTTATATTTTCCTACTTATGCCCCTAAACTAAAGTGGATTATTTTTATGCATTGAATATCCACTATCCCTAGATGAAAATTAATGTAATGTTATTCAAAAGTGAAATCATGGAGAGTAAATTAATGTTTTCATGCCACAAACATTTACATATAAATGGATGAAGGTTGGTTATGTGCTAGAGGGTTGATTCATCTATTTTTTTTAGCACCCCTTTGTCCACTATTTTATTTTATTTTTCTCTCTTATCTCATTTTCTGAACCCTATACCTCCATCTAACTCTTTTCCTTGCAATAATTAATGTATTTTTTAATTTATATGGGAATTGGGAATTGGACTTCTATAGAGGCTCCTTGCACATTTGTAAGCTACATGTGCAAGAGTCCATAATAGACATCTCTAGCCTCTATGCCCTAGCTTATCATTTTGGAACAACCAATAGTTTTTTAGCAAATATAGTGGAACTTTGTTCTTAAAGTCCCCCTAAATCCTTTATTTGTTGGTATCTTCTTTTTTAAAATGAAACCCTACCCTAAAAATGATTTGTATTAGCTCAATTTTTTGGGTGGAAATCTTGAGAAATTTACTTTTTGAAGACATTTTAATATCCAGTGCACTCACATCAGAGTTTTTAGTGAAAAAATCATGGTTAATTCATTAAGTTGAAGCATGTTTTATTCATTTGGTGATTCTATTGGGGAACCTAAAATCTTAGAAAGGTTGATGCCTTTATTTTGGAAGTTTTGTAGACTTGTGCATTAGGGCAACTATTTGTTTTCATTTTCATATCCTTTACTAATATGATCAAGTATATCAACCAGATATGTAGTATTGATGCTCTTATGTTTGATGTCATGTTTACCAAATGGAGAATTCGGTTGTATCATTCCCTTAGGAATTTTATAGATGATATACCAAATGGCATTCTATGGTAAAGTGTAACATCATGAAGGCTAAAGAAGGAAAGTGTGCGAACATATCTCATTCTAAGATACTTGTTGTGATGAAAAATTGAAGTGCTAACCTAGATGTGATAAAAATAAATCAAGAGTATGAAGCTCTTCTAAATAAAAAATAAAGAGTTGTGGAATTCTTTGATGTGGAAGAATGAATACATGCTTGTAAATAGGGATTCCTTTAAGAGACATATTATAATGATTTTTGTAGAAGAATAAAATATGATTTAGTGCTAATAGGAAGGAGGTGACTAGATGAAGCACATAAATGAGAGAAAAGAAATGAAAAAGAAATGGAAAAATGATTTCTCTATGTCCAAGAGCTACTCTCTCAATCATTTAATACCCCTTCCAATTCTTCCTATCCAACTATCTACAAAGAGGAAATTGTACAAGAGGATGTCTCTCATGGGATTTCCAACACATCATATATTGATTTTGGAGACCCTTCTCTTTTCTCGGATGCTAGAAGTGATACCCACAAGATAAAAACCCATTTCAAGGAGTTTTTCTGGTTTGACATAATTAAAGAGGTATCCACAAACATAATTTTTTAGGTCGCCATCTTTGCAAAACCATGTCTACAATAAAAAATACCCTCCCAATATTTTGATGGAAATGATATTGTTTCCACCCTCCATTCAAGAAGTTTCCAACAACTTTTGGGATCCATACACATTTTAGTCCTTTTTAGGCTAGTTCCCCTAAGCTGTCATGTGAGAAAATGTTAAAGGAGATCGAGTTCTATAACTAGTCTCTACTTTTTAGCCCTTTGGAAGTAATTATACTCAAGTTTGAAGAGGCCCACTACATAGTATTTAAACAAAAATTTAAATTTGAGTGTCCTATACTTTCAAAACATAAAGAAACAAGGAGATTCAATTATTTTTGTTCTTTTTGTGTGATGTTTGTGGTTATTTTGGGGGGTTCAGACTTGTATTGTACCATCCACTAACTATAAAAGGTAGTTAATTTCTTTACTTGTACATGGTTTTTTCTATTTAGCATTTCTATTTCTAAAAAAAAAAGATTTTCTATACCATGTGTAGTTTTTTTTTTTATCTTTTTTATTTTCTTTTATCCTATTTTGATTTGTTGGCCCTTTTCCAAGTGGGTCCTCCTTATCTAACTTATGAAGCCTTGGGTTTGGTCTCCTTTTGTATGAAATGACTATAAACTCACTATTCTTTAGTGTGAACCTAATTTTTTGGTGCCTTCTATTTCTTTTAAGAAAATTTTCTTTGGTTTTGGGTATGGTAGAATCCCCTTTCATATTGTACAAGGTTGTTTTATTAAATTTTGAGGCATTTTAGTGGATCTTTCATGTATACAATTGAAAGTGTGCTTGTTTCTATCATGGTAGACCTCTCTTGTGGGTAAGTTCTCTACACTATATTTATCAAAGGATTTTTTACCTGTTGTCTATAGGTGTTAGAAGAATTTATCCTCACCATATATTCATTTTGAGCTTCTCCACTTTTAGTTGTAGTCTTCCCTTCTTAGTGTACAAGTTGATCTTCTTCATTATCGAGACATCTATGTGCTTATGGGTCTCTATCTTCTAGTTAGATCCCCCTTCTTTTGCTTCAATAATCATTTTCCTATACTGTTACCTGATTTAACTGGATTGCATTTAAACAATAAAAGATACATATCACTTTCTGCTAAATTTCATCCATGTGCATAAAATAGATTATCAAAAGATTGCATTATTACAGTTGTGCAATTGCATACAATATGAAAGAGAGCTAACATTTATTGCAAATGTAATCTTTATTGATGATCATAATTGTATAATGTCCCTCATAAGTTGAGGGATTGACTATTATAATGCCTATGAAGAAAAGACTATACATTTATAGATAAAAAAAAGAAATGCACATAAAATGAAGAGGGACCCGTCATTGCCTAAAATGACGAATCCTGTTTGCCTTGTCCTACATCGTTTTCAGTCTTCCCCGCTTATCCTACTTCCGTTTGACGCTCTCCTTGTTGCTCCTAGGTTCCCTGCATCTATAAAAAGAGATTGTTAGAGCAATGAAAGGTCACTAATCAAAATATGTGCAAAACATCCATAAACATATAATTTGATGTCCATAAGCATTAAAATAGACAACATACCATAGGTGTCCATGAAAATAAAAAGAGTAATCAAACACACCTATCATATGCTTTGTTTATCTAACATGTTTGCTCCTTGTGTAGATATAGGACAAATCTTTGTTACTATTTTGGTTTAGCTAATTAAAACATGTGGAGTAAAATATGGCTCCCATGAGGGTTGAGCCCAACATGCTACCCTCTTGTGTTTTAGGAGGGATACAAAATTGAGCAACTTGATCAAATCAATGATAAACATATTCTTGATGCATTAAATCAATATGGAATCATACTAGTTGATCAACTTTCATTATCAGATTCAAAAGATGCAACAAATAGTGTGAACTATCAAGAAAGTTACTCTTCATCTTTTCACAATGAGTAGTAACAATAGCCTGACATCATGCCAAAAAGGGGCAGTACTCTATTGAATATGCCTTTCAATCTTATTAAGTGGATCCAAAGTCCATTTTAATAATGATATTTTTTGGATTTCATTGCCATCATTTTCAAAGAACAAGATTTGAAGGAAACATGAGGACAACAATCATTCAAAGATGAAACAGTTTGTCTCTTCCCAAGAAACATATGATTTATGTGATAATATGAAGACATATGTCATCAAGTTAAATTATGGAGATTCATCAAGTCTAATTATGGATAACCACATAATGGAGGAGCTATCAAGTCCTATTAGGAGCTGTCAAGAGCTACACGGAGCAACAATTTTCAATCCATAAGTACATGGGATCAACAAATGCATTAGCAATCAACCTTGCTTTTAGTAATAAAGCAATCATAGAGCCTAAAAGGACAGTGACCTTATAGTATGGTAGTCATATAAAGTAACTTGTGGAAACCAAACATGCATAATTATTGGAATGATCTTGAAGAATGGGTAGTCACCTTTTGTGTGACAAGGACAAATAGATGCATAAAGGTTCAGGCATGGCAGTCATAGGGAGAATTTGTGACAATTCCATTATAACAGTGAGGGTTGTCTTGTAGCATGTGAACAACGACATATGCATATGTTTGAAAGTCATTTAAATCTCAAAACACGAAATGTTGTCATGTATCATAAAGAAGTGCTATCAAAGGTAACAAAGCATGTGCGAAAAGCAACATAAATTGCCAATATTCTCATATTGATAGTCACTAAAGAAGATAAATAGGATAGTTACTACAAGACAAAAGAGGATGATTGTAATGGAAGCATCTATGATGGGAAAACAAATAGTGAAGGAACAACCTCAATATATGAATGAAAATCATATAATACTAACAACTAGCTAATAAGCAAAGGACTCAGTCAAATGGTTTTGAAAGAATGAGGGGAGTCACTTTGGAGTAGGGTAGTGGGGACAATAAAAGAAAGGATAATGATAAAGGTATGATGTCTACTACAGGGTTAGACAAAGGTATTTACAAGTAGTTAAGTCACTGTCAAATCATTGTATCCTTGTAGGATAATATTGAAATCATTGTCCAGTGAATACAAAATATGTTAGCATTAAAGAAGCATGTAGATGCCTCATGAAGCCAACAACCAAAATGATTTTTAAATAATGAGAGGACACGATAAGCTCTCTGATAGTTGAAAGCACCTGATCTCTATTGTCAAAGTTAGCAAATGCATGGTTAGAAGTATCATAGTGAGTATTTGTCAATGTAATCAAGGCATGGTGACCTTTGTCACTGTGCAAAGACACTTTCTAGTACAAGAAAGCAAGGTCCAAGGTCAGTATCTTCACTAGAACAATCATAATAATGATAGCTAGTAGCAATGTACAAGGAAATCACAACATACCTTAAAGGGTAGATTGGTGTTTTGATAATCCACACAATGGCATTGTGGATGTGTGACTGTAATATAGTCTCAGCATACAACACAATACAAAGGAAATGTTTTTCTTTCATGGCAAATAGTCACAGTCAGCAATTAGTCATGTAATGACTATCATATATCAAAGAATAAAGTTACAATATTGCCCATAGGAACAAGTACATAAGCTAGTTGTATACAACTTATTAAATGTCAGTTTATCAAAGGTAGAGTCATGAACATGCTAGGGTAATCATATGCTCACAAAGATAGTCAAGCATGAATGACCCATGAAACCTCATGATAGTAGTGATATCACAACATGACAGTGGTTTTAGATGCACAGTGAAATAAACTACCAAGGGACATAACAAAGAGAATATTTGATGAGGCTCCATAGGAAGTCCAATTGCATAATAGTTGGTACATACAATTCCCTACCTTCACTTACTTGAGAACATAAGGTTTTTCCAATGCACCATTCAAATTTCCAAGGTACCCTATAGATAAGATGATAGTATTGGAGTTCTCAAGGCAGATACTAGACTCCTACAGAGCATACAAAGCAAAGTTTGGAGGAGGAAACATCAAATTTCCCTTTGGTATAAGAAGGTATCAGTGCTTGAGTGAGGAGGCAACCAAGACAACTGAGGAAGAGTTACAATATGATGATTTCCAAACATATAATGTAACCAGGGGTTTTGACCCATTTAAACGAATTCAAAATTATGTTGAAAAGAAATACAAGCATGAGCCCAACATTGAAGATTGCTGGGATGATTGTGCAGATGAGGAGGTCAAGAAAAGAGTGCATCAAAGGATCACTCTTGAACAATTACTTGAACATTGGAGATTCAAGAAGTACCCCAAAATATTAAAGAGGATGATGAAGATACCCTACATCCAAGTTATGAGGCTAACACGGTGACAGAGAAAAGCTATTGAAATTGGAAGATTTAATGGATCAAAGCATGGGGTAATCTGAAATAATTGGATGAGAATTGGTAAGGGGTTTCCTTTGTAGCAAAGCTTTAATTGCATGAGAAGTTACATTTGATGATGATTGTGGAAAAACATATAACTTAAAACTATTTTTGAAAGTCAAAAGATCATATTAGGAGAAATATATGTATTTCCTTTTGACCATAGAGGGGTAGTCACAAAAGAACATTGTCATATATGATAGTCATACCAGGGCAGAGATAAAGCTCAATGCAATGGCAATCTAGGAAGGAAAAGGGGGATACAGCGGCCAACAATAGGAAAACAAAACCATCGATACCAACAAAAATGAAACTCAGTCCTACACAAAGCAGCAAATCAAGATAAAAAAGGTAGTGCTCATGAAGGAATGCAAAAGATATGTAGAGTCTTTGATTCATACCTGTACGGTGCAATGGCATTGAATCATTTTGCAGACCATTTTCTCCTCACAGGGTAGCATTTTATTGTGGAATAGCCGAGTTCTTGTTTTAGCCGACTAACCTCTCATGAAATGTCATTCATATTATAATCTTGCACATTTTTTTTATCACATAAAAATGCAAAAAAACCAAAGACAAATGTGGAGGCCGTGACCGTGAGAGGAACACAAACCCTTTGTGGTTGCAAGCACAAGGCCACGACAGGTATCTACAACCATGACATTGGAATACAAAGATGCTAAGTAAAATGCAGAAGAATGCTTGAGAACGACAGAGCAACACAAGATCTAAAACATATTTTCATCTTCCTGCAAACAAGCTCAAGTTCGAGCTTTTTTCTCTACAGAAAATGGAATAAAACGGCTGAATATGCTTACAAAAAGCTTACCTCGAGCTTTCTTGTGAAGATTTTACCAGAATTTGTGAGAAGATTCCTCTGAGATGCAGAAAATGCCATGAGTAAACCCCATTGAAATCCCAGGTTGGTGGCAAGAAGAGCTCTCCAAAAGCTCGATGATAGATGAAGTGTTTTTTGAAACTTTTTCTTGTTTTGTCTTTAGGGTTTCTATAAAACCCTAATGAAGGCCGATAACATAAGGTATTTTTACCTTTTGTTTTAATAAAAATTGCAAGTGACTAATGCACCCTTGCTAAACACTTCAAATGCCTTGTATTCTTTATTGTTTAGGTGTATGCTCTTGCATAGAGTTTGAAAGACTTATGCATGTTGCGTTTGACCTCCCTTTAGGCCGAATTTTAGCCTTTTTGCTTTATGTTTTGTTTCAAAAGAAAAGGGTGTTAAGGTAAATGTTTGCATTCAATTCAGAATTATAAAACATGATTTAAGTGATATATCCATAAATCACTTTATTTTATGTTATTCATAATGCAAAATAATGAAGTGTGTGTTTGTTACTTTGGGTTTTGTTACCCAATTTTCACCTACGGCTCAATCGGGGGAAATTATGTTTCAAATTCGCATGTGGATTAAATGTGGCTCCCATAAGGGTTGAGCCCAGCGTGCAGGTGCTCGGTTTTCATTGGGAAGGTCCTTATCTAGTGCTACCTCACAAGGAAGTCTATTGGAAAGCCTCGCCTCAGTCAATTTTGGCATAAATCTCATCAAAGCAAAAAGTCAGCAAGACCCTCTTGTTTTCTTGCTGACTAGTAGTGCGTTTTATTTATTTGAATACACCCGTCACCAGGACATTCGGGTCGCCATGAGTCTTCATGTGTCTCTCCGATTGCATGTGGTCTCGGTGAAAAGAAATGTCATCGCGAAGAAAGGAAGGGCCTCGCTGTAACGTCTTGGTGACTGAACGAAGTCTCGCCGAAGGGGATTGCCTTCGGCATAACGTCTCACCAAAACATGGGAGTCTCATCGAAAGAAATGATCGAAGCTCGGGGAAAGCGGAATGCATTCGGTGTGAGGTCTTGCCGACCCGACAGGGTCTTGTCGAATGGATATTTAAAATCGGTAAGACTCCTGGCCACGGAGTTGACTTCGACATGACGTCTCTCGGGCGACCAAGTGGGGTCTCTTTGGCGGAAAGCTTGTGCCTTTGCTATGATGTCTCCCTGACCGAGGGTGGTCTCGCCAAAACAAAAGGTCTCGATGTATTATTTGGCGCTTGGTGTAAGGTCTTTCCAACCAAGAAGCTCTTTCCGAGAGTGGTCCACAAGGTCGAGATCGGGGAGACTTCGAGCGAAAGATTTGCGCTTGGCATGATGTCCTGCTGACAAGTGAGGTCTTAGCGATGGAAAAGGATATCGGTATGACTAATGGAACCCGCTATGACCTCTTGTCGATGAATGTTTATCTTGCCGATGGTGTATATGATAGCAATATAACTCTTGAGGCTCACCTAATTTTGGCCTAATTGCTTACACTCATTGCGGACTCGGGCGCACCATCTTTGACATTGGTGTGACTTTGGGCTTGATAGGAACTCTCGCATGGTCCCAAGCTAAGTCGATAACTCTAAAGGAATAATCACATCGTGGGAGACGCATCGTCTCACCCACATGTGATTCGGGTCAATGACCTTTGACCATCTAGAAATCTACAGGGGACGAGTTCAACCAATCAGAAGGAGCTACATGTGAGTTGTGGCAATTTGACCAGTGAGAGGAAGATCAATAGAATGAAAACGACGTGGATTTGCTCTGAGCTCAGGAGCATTCAAAGCAGCTCGGCAGGGAAGTTCGAGGTTGGACACGGAGGCCATGAAGTTAATACTGTGGTTGCAAAAAGATTTGAAGGCTTCTCCTGGGAAGGACTCTTCACTGACATGGACACGGGGATGCAATCGAATGCAGAATTAACTTCATTAAAAGATCTAGGGGCAGATTTTTCTGAAGACAGATATTTTTGTAAGCCTTAGGGGCCGACACTTTTTAAGTATATATGGCATATTTTGCCTCTTTGTAAAGGATTTCTCCTTATGCTTTTCGAAAGTTAGTGACTTTTGTACTCCTTTCTTAGATAAGCAAACTTCTGTAACTCATTTTGAAGCATAATATACAGAGTTTACCTTGGTCACTATTGATGTTTCAGATTACCATCTTGTTCTTGCAAAGTGTTGTGCATTTCAGGTTCATGATCAAGTTATTTTGTGAATTTCTTCTATTCCTTTATGACTTTATCCTTTGTTTTCATGCCTTCCTTTGTAAAAGTATCATTATATAAATCACAAACTTTGTTTACATAATCACATATGGATTCTAGTCTATGAAAATATTTTCCTCTCTTAAAAAAGTGTGTGAATCAAACTCGCTTTAGATATATTACTCTGTGCTTACAAAATTTGATGTATCTTATGTCACAGAATTTTCAAGTGTAACTCTGCTATTCATTGCTCTTATCGGGCCTCTGTATCACCATAGGGTTTAGTTTTCTTTTTATGTAGTCTTTCTCCCTTTTCCTTTACAGAATCAGTAGTTTAGGTGATACCATAGGAAGCCGGCCTTCTTCGGAGGTTGACTTCTGTTTACAAGAAACCCACATCTTTAGAGGTCTTCCCATGTTACACTGAGGTGTTGAACTTAGGTTCAACAGGGTGCAATTTTTAGGTGAGAACAGTTTCAAGGAATAGTGGGGTCTTGTTATTTTGTATTTATTTTGAAATGTAAATCATTTTGATTAAGTGATGTTATTATAAGTCACTTAATCAAATTGTTATCTTAAATCTTAAATAGGATGGAGGCTTTTGCAAGCACAATTAAAACATGGGTCAAAGCAGTTGGAGATAGGTTTGAAGGTGGTTGACCAACATGTAGAAAGTGTGTGGGTCATCTTTGACTATTTTGGTGGGAATGAGACCATTTTGGAGGCATTTTTGTCATGCTTTTGGTATGGTTGGGTTAGAGCTTGACTTTTATTTACTTTGGAGGCATTTTGGAGGAGTTTTAGAAGGTTCATTTTTGGCCTTTATGATGCATCTGACTAGGGTTTCTAGAAGGACATGTGTGAGCAGTTGTTTAAAAAATTGCTTAAGTATCTTCAAACTGGTTTTTGGAAGGGAGTTCTTTTCTTTTTCCAGCATGCATTGTAGCTTATTTTGGAGCAATTTCAGTAGGAGACAACATTGTGACTCAGGATCAGACATGTATAGTAGTATGTAACATTTTTATCAATGAGATTCATTGTTTTACCTTCTTAGAAACTGTTTAATAGTGTGCAATGTTTGATTGATGAATTTTCTTGTGAATTTTGATAATTCCTTAAATGTTTCTCTTTTTTAGCACCTTTAGGCAGAGAAAACATATGTTTTGTAGGTTGTAGGTTGTGCATTGGTTCAATAGTTATTTTAGTTGTGGAAACTTTTTCCCTTCAAAGTGACAAGTGAACCGAGCCTCCTTACAAAACACTTATGCATTGATATGTTAAAATATCTGAGTTGTGTCAAGTTAAGTTGAGCTTTTGATGAAACTATGTGTAAAGCAACCATAGGTTTGAGAAATCAAATTAGGTGCATCACCATAGGGTTTACTTTTCTTTTCATGTTTCTTTCTCCCTTTTCCCAACAAGGAGTAGTTTAGGTGACACCAAAAGGGGAGCCAACCCTATATTTGGAGGTCTACTTTCACAATAGGATACCACAAACAAAGTAGTCCCATGTTGCTCTAAATTTTTGAGTTTCCACAACTTGGTAGGGTGCATATTTGGATAGTTAACAGTTTTGGCATGCCTTGGGACTTGAACTCCATTCTCAATCCATTTTATGTATTTTTCTAATGTTGTTTGGTGTGTACATTAGTTGATTAATACCTTTTGAGGTGTTTCAAATACATACCGACACCTTGAGAAGTTTTACCGGTTTTAGTATGATCAAGTGTTGGTTAGTTTCAAGTAAATCTAATTTTTGTTCATTTTCCAAACTTTGAATGAATAAACATGTCTATGTTCCATGGAAAAATGTCATATCACCCAACATATCATGAAAATGCCAATTACCCACCATTCCATGAAAATCATGCATGTATGCCCTCTACCATATCACTGTAACAACTTGTTGGTTTTATTCCAAATGTCCTTGTAACAACATAAAACTAGCATGTTCGGTCTTACCACCTACCCACCCTTGCTCAACCATCATGGCAGCTAGTATATTCTCAAGATCAATCCCAAGGCCGCCATTTTTATAGCAGTCAACAGATCAATCCCAATGATCAGCTTCAAGAGTTTCAAAGTTTTGAGGATAAGCTCAAACAAATTCACAATCTAGATTTGAGGTTGAAGGTAAGGAACATGTTTCTTGAAGAGTAGTTTAGAAGGAGTGAATTGAATGTGCAACAAGAATGGTTGGTTTGTCTAGCCTATGATTTCTCACAGGATTATAGCCTTGAATTTCAATAAGAATCTAATTTTCAGCAAGAACAGGAAGCTTACCAAGCACATCTCCATGAGGAGTGGGAGGCACAAAAGAGGAAATTTGAGGGGAATCTTGCTCAACATCTTGTTGTAAAGGATGTAGAAATGAGGCTAAAATTTTCCAAACAAGAGGTTGCCAAGTTCAATATTCCAAGCTTCAAACAAGGTGAACCTCTTAAGCCTGCTAGATTTGAGATTCCAAGTTTTAGAAATCATGTTTCAATTCTAGGACTTGTCCTTGAGCAAGCTCAACCTATAGAGGAGCCTAAAAAAATTGCATTCCCAAGTTTTAGGAGCCCTCCTTCTATTCAAGAACCCATTATTGAACAAGTGCATCCTTTTGAAGAACCCATTAAGGAGGCTCAACCAACCCCTTATGTTCTAGAACAACCTAAAGAAGAGGTGCTTATAGAGGAAGAAACAAATATTTTAGTTGTTGTTATGTTTGAACAAGAACTTGAAAATGATAATCAGATGTGATAATAGAGGTAAATGAGGTTGTAGATGAAGAACAATGAGATATAGATCAACAAATAATTGATGGTTCTCATATTCTAATCGATTTATTTGATGAATTTCCATTGATAGTGAATGAAGAAGAGGTTGAAATTCAGGTTGCATCCATGTCAACTACAAAACTGTATGGAGTTCAAAGCTTTGATGTTTTGGATCTTCAACAAAGCTGCAACAAGGTAATAAAAAAACTAGTCCCACAACAAATGAAAATGAGATTGAAGAAGATTGTTTTTGGGATGATCTTGAAACTTTTATTTCAAGTTTAGAGATCAAACAATCATCTTTTGAGGAGCAAAAGGTGGGATAGTAGGTAGTTGAAATAGAAAAGGATATTCAAGTTCAAATTTATGTTGGTTTATTTGATGAGCTTCTAGAATTTATAGGTGAAGATGAGCAGTGCTTGAATGAACTAACATCAATGCCCAATTTTGAGCAGCAAAGTGATGAGATAACAACATATTTGTTTGTTGAACTTCCTAGTTTTGTGGATGATGATGGAGACACCATGCTTATACTAACATGGTTATCAGGTTTTGGATAGCAAGAAGATGAAAATGACTTTGATAGAATGTTGGTCCATCAAGAAGCAAATAGGGACATCCTTGTCTCAAAAGGTAAGGAGGTTGGTATGCATGTTGGTCAAATGGAACAAAATGTGAAGCAATACATTGATTTCAAAGGTATGAGTCTTGAGAATTGTCATAAAATTGAAGAAGAATCTATTTTGCATAAGATAACTAATTATGAGCTAGATGAAGATATGTTCTCAAGCATAGTAGAGGAATTCTACAAATCTTGATAAAAAGCCATCATTGACTGAATCTAAAGAGTGTGAGAAGCATAACCAAATAGACATAGAAGTCATGGTTCCATTTGAATCACATGAGCTAACTCATTCTAACCAGCAAAGTGTGGTTGAAGCAACTCATAAGCATGAGAGTAGCATGGAGAGTTCTAAGTTTTCCATCTCAAGGGGATGTCCTATCAGGCACCTATCTAGAATTGAAGCCAACAAAGTGATACCATTCATGATTGCACCCAAGCATGAGTTTCCATTAGAAGATGAATCTAAACATGAAGTTGTAGCAAGAGATTAATGGATGCTACTCACTTGTCCATTTCAAAACTAAAACAACAGCGTGCATGCACAACAAGGAGAAATAAGTAAGTTTACCTATTTTCTTCAAGAGGTTTTGCAAATTTTTACTGGGTTTGTATCTATCCTTCATCTTCTCTTGGTTGTCTATAACCATTTGAAACATTGTATGTTACTGAAAAGGAGGGGAAACTATTTTAGTCAACCTATTAATGTGTTTGTTTGACTAGCTTCTTTGTTGGTTAGAGTAGGTTAGGGTAGTTTCAGTTCAGTTGCAATTTTCATTTCCCTAAGTGTTGTTTTACACAGTTAGTTTTCTTTGAGTGTTCTGGTGTGTTGGAATAATTTTCTAAGGTATCATGTATTGATCTAGCGAGTTATAACAACATACAAGGCTGTTTTTAAGTTGTGTCATATTTTTAGATGACTCAGTACTCGATGGATAAGTTTCAGGCAATTGGTCAAGATGTTTAGCAGGAAAACATATAGCAGATTTCGCCAAAAATGTTACCCAATTTTGCTTCCAGCTAAATTAGGTGGACTTATTATTGTGTTTTCATTTAAAACAATAAAAGATACATATCACTTTCTTCTAAGTTTCATCCATGTGCATAAAAGAGATTATCAAAATATTGCATTATTACATTGCATACAATAAGAAAGAGAGTCAACATTTATTGCAAATGAAACCTTTATTGATGATCATAAGTGTATAGTGTCCCTACAAGATGAGGGACTAACTATTCTAATGCATATGAAGAAAGGGCTATACATTTATAGATATGAAAAGGAAATGCACATAAAATGAAGAGGGACCCATCATTGCCTGAAATGACGAATCCCATTAGCCTTATCCTACATC